>JAMKPZ010001523.1:0-60443 GCA_024699675.1 Amphibolis antarctica | reverse complement strand
TTTTTTTTTTTGAAGAAATACATGATAATAATTTTTATTATAAAATATTAAAATTATTTGATAAATATAATGTACGTTATAACAGTACACAATGATTAATGTACTCCAAGAAATGTGACGAATAAGGTACACGAGTGTGATTACTCTGTCATCAAAGAAAATATCTTTAATCTAAATTTAAGTAAAAACGCTATTATTACGGCAAAACATTGACAGCCAAAATTTATAAATAATACCTAAAAGATTTCTATATAATGATAATATTTTTACTTACCTTCGCTAAGTCGTACTAGCTAGATTGTATTTTCAATATATTAAATCATCTAAATGGTACGCTATTTATATAAACGATATGTCGAAAATTAATTTTCATCATAAAATGACATATTATTTGTTGCACAGTAATTTTAGTATATTATTTCGTAAAATATTGTATCAAATTTATAAATAGTTCAATTATACGATATTAGCTAGTATATTTGATTTTACTTATTGGTTTATTCCTGTATGTTAGAAATTTGAAAAATAAAAATAAAAATAAAAAAAAATTTACAAAATTATTTATACACATCATAGAAATTTTTAAAAATTTATAAATATTTCATATTTGTTAATATTATTTAATATTTTATTTTTAAAAAATATTTTTATTATTTTTATTTTTATTATTTTTCATCTATTCTTTTTTCTCTTTTTTGATATTAGTTGTCACTGTAGAGGAAGGACACTGAAAGAAGAAAAAATACAATACTGAGAGAAAGGAAAACACGAATAGGTAAGTCTAAGTTGAAGTAACGTCAAGATAACTTGAATGAAAGTGATATTTAATGATTACAAAAGATGCGTTAAATGGTATGTTCAATTAAGCTAACAAAACCTAATATAGCTAAATTGTATTATTATCAATACGGTATGATTTGATGAATGTCTAGATTGTGTTTTTATATTTTTGTGTTGATACAATATGACCTATTTTCAACACATGAGTTGACATGATATAACACAAAAATAATTTTTTACATTTTTTTAATATACTTTTATTAAAATATATATATTGTATATAGTTTTATAGTTTGAGTTTATTAATAAATGATGTATGATTACGAATTACATATTTAATCATCTTTTAGTATTTATAAATTTTATTAATGTTATATTAATTTTTAATAAAATAATAATAATTAAAAATTAAATTATATCCAGGTCAACTTAATTTAACATGAATAGTGAACTGACCATTAACATCTATATATACGTATGTGACAAGAGAAATAATGATAATAGAAGTGTTACGAGACAATAACAGAAGGAGAAATATATGATAATAAAGGTGAAGAAAAAAAGATCGTCATTAAGACTATAAAATATAATGTTTAATATAAGTAAGTTTAAGAATATCAACTAAATGACAGAGGTTGTGGTATATACGAAGAGAGATCAAGATTATGTTTAGCTAAATGAGTTATTAAAAAAAATAGATAATTTAAATTTAATTTGAATTATTAATTAAAATATTATTAAAAAAATAATTATAATAATACGAGATTTTCCCTTTTTACTTATTCCGATCGAATAAATTCGAAGAGATGACCATCGACAGGTACCTTTTCCGGTTCTGCTCTCTTGCAGAGACATGCACTCTGTGCTGGTAGGCGGGAGATCCTTGGGTCCAATCTCTCACTCTCTCTCTCTCCAAATGAAGGTTCCGTCTCCATAATCTTCCCTCGAATTTGTAGGGTAAGATTGGATTCTCGAAGATTCTCGCAGTGGAGCCGGAGGATGCCGCCCCCGAACGCCGGCCGCTGCCCGACTTTTGGCTCGAGACCCGCGACTCTGTGTCCTTCTGCTGCAGATTCGAGAACGATGGATTCCTCTCTGTACGTCTGTTGCGCTCCCTCTATTCTACTTCCCTTGTCGGAGTGTTCATGATTCCTCAAAGCGATGGTTGCTTGATAAGTTAATGTTGAGCGATGCGGCCTTTTTGATTCATTCTGACTGTGTTCGTCTGGATAATTTGACTTTTAATCTAAGTACTCCAAATGGAAGTGGGATCTGGATAATTGAAGGTGATCAACACTTGTTTACAAATGTATGAACTTTATCGCTAGTAATGCAATGCACCTGCGAGCATCTATCTGTGGCTGTTATCAGTGGCTCTTGTTTTGTTTGGCTAGAAGCTTTTTCTTTTTATTGCCTTGTTCGTTTTCTTTCAGTGTTAAAGCTTGTCATTTTGCCAATTCGGGGGACTCCTTTGTAGGTGAAGTTGGTGGATGACTCCAGGGCGGTGGTCCAAAGGGTAGTGGAATCTTTCCTTAACAAATTCTTTCCTTCGGGATATCCCCACAGGTAACCTTATAGTGCATGTTTCACTGAATGAAGAATCTTTCACAGAGATTTACTGTAGTCTGAAATCTTGGATCAAATGATCATAGTGTAAGCGAAGGTTATCTAACTTACTCTCAGTTCCGAGCATTGCAACATTTCTCAAGTGCAGCATTGTCTGTATTATCAACTCAGGTGTAGTATTTTGTCTTTTGATGTCCATGTTATGGCAATGTTTTGTAAATATATCATAAATGCAATTGCTTGTAACTTGTAAGCGTATAAATTGTTGTACTAGCTTTCTATTACAAATAAGAGATTATAAATCAAAGAGATGCATAACATTTGCTCATACTTCTTATACCAGTGGTAAACCCTGATATCTTCACATGGATTTCATAAAATTTAGAAAATCCTTGGGGATTTGAAACAGATACACCAAGTGCTTTTGCACTCCATGTGAATTTCTATGAGCTTCTTATTGGCAATTTTAAAGTCTCTTATTTCTTCTTATAGGACTTTTTCTTGTATGATCAATGACCAACTAAAGTAATCCATGTTAGTAAATCTACTAATGTTCCTTCGGCCTTTGGACTCACTCAACTCAAATTGGATAGGCAAAATATATTGGTTTATGCAAACTGATTAAGAAGATGAAGGAATACTCCTCATGACCATATATGAAATCTTTGAAACAAATGGCTTGCTGATAGAACACCATTTCATGTAGTTGAATAAAGCAATAATTTTTTTACAGACCCCAATTAAATACCTTTTTTACAGATCCCACTTGTATGCCACATTTCTTCTACTTGCTGGCATATTTATAATTTTTCCCATTTGAAGATGTAGTTGTTGTCTCATAGAACCAATAAAAACATGGCTATTTTGCAACCCATTGCCTAAAGGTAACTTTGGTAGATAAGACTTAAGAGGTGTTTTTTGGAATACTAGAATTTTACTTTCCCGTTATAATCAAAGAATTTCATGGCTCTTGCAACAATGGGCTATCCTCTTAGTGCATTGTGTTTTCAAGGGAAAGATTACCATCCACTTGGGGAAGCTATTGAGGAAGTTAGAAACCTCAATACTTAGTGATACTAGAATATATAGGAAATTAGGAGTTAACTAAAGTCTTTTATAGATAAGGTGTATCATATGAAATTTGTCAAACTATATAAGCAAAGAGAGGGTATAGGGTAGTGATGGCAATGCTTAATAATGTTAGGTTGGTACAGGGTAGACAAGATATTTCAATAATTCAAGTTTTTCATCAAAATGCTGATCTAGATTGGGAAAAAACATTCATTTGTTTGTTTTTTTGGGGGAGGGGTGCAAAGTAGTGGGGTAAATTACATATTGTATAAATATTTTCTTTATCTTTTTTTGTATCTGTCATGCATGAATTCGATAGACAAATTCAAGGAACTCATTATTTTTAAATGGTATAGTCTAATACATGAAAGAATGTGCTTGGTTAATAGGTTTTGGAAAATGTTATTTGAGGTTGAGAGGAATTCATTGTAATTCCAATTGTTTTTTTAGATTGTCAAATATTCTAGCTTGCCCTAGGGAGATAAAGTAGTTGGAGACAGTTGGTGTTCCTTCACACCCCAAGCTCCCAAGAGGAAAATCTAAAGTTAAAGAATTGAATTCTTTTCACCCAACCACTTACATTTCAAGTAAAACACCACAAAGGTATGCTTGTGCACAAACAATTGACAGAAAAGTACATTTGAGAATTATCATAAATTGAAAACTACAAGAAGTAGTTTCTTATTGACCGACTTTCCTGATGTTTATGTCTACATTAGAAATTCGAAGGAAATTAAAATTTGTTTTTGTGCATATTTAAAAAATCTAAGAAAAGTAGATAATCTTATCTCAATTATTAATTTAAATATTAATTAAATAAATAAGATTAATCTAAGCTATATTTCTATGAGAACCATACCCATAACATGAAAAATATAAAATATAATATTATGTTGTATTATATTATGTTATGTTATATTATATTATATTTCTTATTAATATATTAATTTTAAAATTATATTATTTATAATTAATGGTATAATAAGATTGTAGTTATAATGATATTAATATTTTTATAATAATTGATATGAATTAAAATAATTAACTTAGAAAACGTTGTAGTATGTTATATCATATTATATTAGTATAGTAAAATTTTATATATATTTATTTATAATAGTAAAATAAAATTTATATTATATTAATCTTATTGATATTGTTATATTATAAATTTTTAAAGTAAAAATAATTTATTTTGCATATTTTTGGAATTCCATTATTAATAATTAAATATTATAATAATTATGGCATTATTAATGCTTAAAACATGTATGTATTTTATAACATTAATATTAATATAAAAAATGTAGAGTTAATTAATTAATATAAAAATATCTTAGTAAATAATTACATCAACCTCTTAATTAAAAATTCCAATGAATTCCATTGAAATTCCATGAGATGGGTAGGGAAAATGAAGGAATTTGATTTACACATGCCTAGGAAAGTGAAGCAATTCACTTCCCATACTTTGATTTCCTAAGATGTTGACAAACATCCTCATTTTGGTTGGTTCAAAGGAATTTCCTTTCCCTCACTTTCCTTTTCTTCACTTTTCTTGTGCACAAACCCTCTCAAATTGAAATTCTAACTACATGAAATTCAATTTCTATTGTAATTGCAATTCATGCAAACAAGCCAAATTGAACCAAAGTATAATTATGATGATTCTAAGCTAAAAAATTAACACAATATTGCGGTACCTTATAATTCAATGAATTGATGCTAAAAAATTAACACAATATTGAGAAATGCAACATCATATTCAACAACAATGAAGGTCTTAGCATGAAAGTATTGTTTCCTTGTAGCAACATGGAAATTTCAGGATTGAATTTCTGAAATAACCGTTTCAGCTTTCATTTTGTAGGTAAGATTGATGTAGAACCTGTTTACCCTGTAATGAAAATGTGGTTACTCTCTGTAAACAACTTGTTGAATAGACCACTTGTTTACATTGTATTAAAAAAAGTGATGGATTTAGATATTTAGTATATTGATTATTCATTTGAACCAATTGTTTCTACTCTAGCTTCCTCTTACCTGGACTCCCCTGTAGTCCCTGCTTTTTGCTGCAGGCTTAAGACCTACACCTGCACAGGCAACTGCTGTGAGTTGGGTAAGAATCTTGTGCAGAATTTAATGTTAACTTACAAATGGTCTTTTGGAGAAAAAATTGCTATGATTATCTAATATGATTCATCACAACATAAGTAGATACTGAAAGATGGAATGCAACATGCTGGAAAACTCATATGCAGCAGTTTGGGTGCAAGAATGGATTCTGAGCCAAAAAGTTGGAGGATATTGGGTGCGCATTTGGAAATTAAAAAAACTTATCATAGCAGGATATAATGTTTATGGAATGAATAGTGTTTCTTGAATTTGTTTTATTGATTTATTATTCTTGCAGCTGACATATTGTATGATGCTGGCACGGGTTTAGAAGTTCTTTCTCCACTATGTCCACATTTATTTCTTCAAACTGCTGGGCTTGGAAATTTTGCCAAGGTGGAATCCTTATGTCTTTTTATGTTTGAATTATATATTTGGATGTGTATCTATTCTTCAATATGAAAAAATCACATAATTTCTGTTATGGATTGAATGATGGTGTCTTCTAGGAAACCGATTTTCAATTTCATTGGGTTTGACAGGGAATGGCAGTTGTTGCAGCAAGAGCAACAAGGCTACCAATATATTCTGCTTTTGCCAAGGAAGGCAACCTCAGCGACCTATGTGCTAAAGGAGAAGCCATTTCAACTCTTTTTAATGTTCTTGGATTAGGAGTTGGAATACAGTTAGCGTCCACTGTTTGCTCATCAATTCAAGGGAAGGTATTTTCCTGTCCTACTGGTGAATGCTCTTTTCTTTATTGGTGTTTAATTGGTCATGTAGACGTTGTTTAGCCTCATCATTTTAGAGAAATGTGCTTGGTGCAAATGATAAAATTGATCTCCAAATAGTAATGAGTTTTCTTTTAAATGTCTATTCTGTGAACCATCAATAAACAAAAGTGACGTTTGATTTTTTATGCTATATATTCTTATTTTATTTTTCCAGATTTCGGACTACAATAACTGCCATCCTCATCAAGTTACCGGGCATAACATCACTCCTAATCCATCAATAAATATTTATACATATGGACCATTTATAAACAAAAAATAACAAATTTATTAAAATTTTAAATTAATTTAATCTCATCAATCCCGATTCTAAAAACTCAATAGCTGCCAGATTTTCAATTAATTTCGTGCCATAGGCCTCAGTTTGTTCTGAGTTGAGATTGTTTGGTTTCTTGTTTGTTTTGTTTCACGGACAGATGCCTGATGCGTACCCCATAATCCCATTCAGCATTTTTTCATGTACCTTAGGTAGGAATAGTTGTTATATGATGTGATTCGTGGTCTTGGTTTTTCGTCCAGACCTTTCTGGACGCTGCATCAGTATATTGGTCAACTTCTCACCCTTTCCTGAAGAAAAGGACAATTAATATTTATCTCACATGAATTTGTTGTAAAATCCTTATACTTAAATTGTTTCATGGGTCAATGTAAACCATGAAGGGATTTCTTGGAATCAAAGAAAGGGGGTGGGGTAACACTTTCAATTTCTAAATATTAATATGCTACTTTTTAACATAAAAATTGTTCTATAGCATATCATCTTGAATGACATTTAGGATCCCTGATGCTAAAATATTCCTACTTTGTTGATCCTATAGGCATGGAAACACTTATATGCATCCTAATGCAAATGAGCATGATCACCGTTGGTATTTTTTTAATTCATGCAATAGACAAATTGCCCAAGGACATCCTTAAGTTTACTGTCCATAAACATGTTCCAAATAGAACTTAATTGTTTGGGAAATGTACAATCTACTATATTTGTTGTTGTTGAACCTTTTGTCATGTATCCAATTTTATGTTTTAAGGTGTTTTGGTTTGTTATTTTTTGCAGCATTTTTGGATAAGTTAAATTTTTTGTGTCAAGCGTTTTTGAGTGTTTGTAATAAAGAATAGTGGTGCTTGATTGATGTAACATTTTTTGGCAACATTTTTATAAAATTACAGTAATATCTTATAATACAATATAATAAATAAATATAATATATATAGTATATAATATAATATATTATATTGATACATATTATATATAATATAAATATAATATATACACACACATGAGTGGAGAGAGAAAATAATAGAGATTGAGAATAAAAATTTATTAGGTTAGGTTAAGAATAAAAAATAATAAAAGATTGGTTGAAATTTTAGGATTAAGCAAAAGGTAAACATGGAAAAATCACACCCTTTTTTAAACGACCCATGAATGGGCATTTTTGGTTGCAGTGTTTTCAGCATTGAAAAAACTTTTACGTTTGGAAAAAATACAGTTTATTTTTGGTTGTTTGTTTCATAGGCCAGCGTTTTTGGCAAAAAATGCCCAAAAAATTGATCGAAAAGCACCTTAGTGTTCTTTATGTCGAGCATTATATACTGGAAGGAGCTACTTGGTTCACTTTTAGTAGATAACATTGCTAGTTATTGTTAGGGTGTAAACAGATTGGGTTGAAGCTTTATTGACTTTAAAAAGGCCAAATATTACTTGTCAACTCAGTATTTCCCAATCCATTACTATTTTAAAGCACTTTATATTGTTTGAATTAAGCTCAAAATAAACATTTTATTTACATAAAAATATTCAAAATAATATAATTGGTATATGTAACTAAATAAAATAGTGAAATATTGCTTGTACTAACGGATTGGTACTCTTCTACCCATATCCTTATGGCCTAAGTTGTTGGGTTAACAAGTAATAAGTTATCAAATTGTCAAGCATATAAAATTTCTATCATAACTTGTTCTTGATTGGATAGTTTGGGTCAGGTTAACGGGCAATTCCTGACCCATTATACATCATTTTTCTTCCTATGTCTAATATGGGTATTGTGTTATTGTTTTACTCTTGTTGGTTGAGGGAATTTGAGGCTTTCCTAGAATGAAGGATTTGTTCATTGGTTCTGAAAGAAAGATGGATAGAAAAACACAATCACAGAAACTAACTAATATTTCTTGAAAATGAAATTAAAAATAATGTGACAAACACGGGGAGAAACTTGCTATAGTGGTTTGCTTGTCACCCGTGTTGAGTCTCACAATCATGAGGTTTCATTATTGTTCTCTCTTTCACAAGGGGGGCTCACCTTAGTAGACAGCATGTCTTTTTGATTAGACACAGCCAATGAATTACACGACTTGAGAATAAAAGAGAGCTTAGCACAATGATCTTGGTGGAAGAATTACTTGAATTTGGAATCTCTAGAATGACATGCAAAAAGTCCACTAAGGTGGCACTCAAATAAATTTAGGTTGTTGCTCAAAAAAAGAGACAAAAAACTGTCATTAATCACCAATGTTCAAAATCAGACGTTTGGATGGATGCTTGTATATATCTCTGTCAAAAACCTGCACTTTACCTGCACATGTCCAGACAAGTCTCTGGACTCCAGTTGCACACTATCTAGTTTATAGGTGGACGTTCAAAATAGTTCTTATCCTTTCCAGTCTTCTTTCTGTCTAGCTTCTAGTTCAAATCTTCAAACTATTATTTCCAATATTTGTGAAACAAATTTTACACCATTAAAAAAAGTAAAACTTGAAGAATTTTGTCTTTTTTCTACAACAATTCATATTTCTCTAAGCTTTTAATTAACTGGTATATCACAACATCTTTATTTTAATATTTGAATAAAGTTGATCAAGTCAACGACATTTGCAATGATCATTATTAATACTTCAGATTTCTATTCAACAATTTATCAATTACAAATTTCAGTGTTAGATAACATGATATCATTCATCCTGTGCAACATCACATATTAATATAGTAGCACACACAAGTCATCGAAAACGCCATCAATTCTAATAATTTGTGTCGTTTTCATGCAGTTAATAGTTGCTCCTGTTCTTTCAGCAATACATGTTTATAGTGTGTCCCAGGAAATGCGTGCAGCTCCTGTGAATACACTGAATCCCCAGCGAACTGCTATGATTATAGAAGATTTTGTCAAGGTATGAAAGGTAGAGCTCAATTTTATCAATATCTGTTTGATACCATGAAGTTTCCTTCTTAATCCAATTCAGGAAGGGAAAGTATCAAGTCCAGTTGATTTAAGATACAGGGAAGATGTGATCTTCCCAGGTCGAATCATAAAGGATGCTGGGAGCGTAAAGATTGGGAAGCCACTTCATAAGATACTTAAGAAGCCTTCAGAACTCAAGGAGTTGAGGGAAACATTCGGTGATGAGAAGTTTCTGCTATATCGTGATGGAAGCAATTCGATCAATATGGTTCTAGAGCACAGTGCAACAGGTGAAGATGCATTAAGAGGTTGGCTGGTTGCCGCGTATGCTGCAGAAATGGAGAAAACAGCTGATCGGGTGAGTCCGTTACCACCAAATGCAGCATTTACAAAAATGGAAGATGTATTTCCTTCGTTCGTATCCCAGTTGAAAACTAGGGGATGGCACACTGATCGCTTCCTGGATGGAAGTGGTACTCGTTTTGCTTACAACCGAGGTTCTTGACTAATTGCGTTCGAAATCTTTGGTTTTCTTTCTCTCCAACTGCAAACCTGCAGATGGATAGGAAATTGCAAATTCACTCACAGGTCACAGCATTCTCAATAGGTTACTTGGAAGAACTGCTGATATTCTTGCCCAATCGCAGAAAGGTCAATCATAAGTTGTAATTCATTCTAAGCTGCCATTGACACAAAGGAGATTGATTTTAGCGTTCAGTGTGCAGGCGGGCAACATGTGCTGTTGATATTTTTTAAAATTTCTTTAACCAAGAGTTAAAATGGTGCTGCTCATTTTAAGAACAGAAGGAAGTTTTGGTGTTCATGGGTGGCTGGCTGCATCTTTGGAGGACATCTGATTGATGGCCACTTTCAGGACCTCTCCTTTTGCATGTGAATTCCATCCACATTGGACATCCACTAGGTATGCCAATAGATGCGCATATGATATAGATACAAGTGTTTCTACCTTCATATCCTATTTTTAAAATTTGAATTTGGTTATGGATATAATACCAGTAGTTAATTTAATATTTATATCCTTAAAAAATACATATGGATATGGCTCAAATATTTTGGAGAATTGGAATCGGATTTATGTTGGATGCAAGTATAAATTAAATATTTTGAAATGTATACAATCTTCAATGCAATATTTAAATATTATGCAGTGCTAATATAAAAATCATGATTTCTCAATTTTAATCGTAAGTTAATTTAATTTTCCAAAAAATGTAGTTTAATGTAAATAAGGTAAACTATGTACCTGTCACAAGATTTATAAAATTTTTGACTTATCCATTTAATTATGATATCCATTAGTTCGTTAAGAATTTAAAAGTCGGTTCTTTTTACACCGAATTATGATGGCATAATATTGAATTTTAGATGTTAAATTTATAGGTCACAAATATCAATTAATATTATTACTAAAATTAATATAATATTAACTATCACTATATTAAAATCTCTGAGTTGCATAATCTAAACCATATGAAAATTATATGTATATATAATTAACTGACAAAGTTATAGACCAATGCTTAAGGTGTTTAATTATAAATCTAATGTGCATATCCATGAGGGTTAGGGTTACCGTTCGTCTTAATTGATAAAAATGTTTACTTTTAATATTAAAATTTTAAATTCGATCTTTTAATTTTTTATTAGTGATGTTAACATTATTATTATTTTTTAAAATTATAAATAAACAAATTCATAAAATATAAAAAAGACATGTTAACCATCCATGGATAAGCCACATTTCATGATACCTGTGGATCATTGTTGCATCGCCATTATGGCAGTACATCTCTCTCGTGAAATGTACGAAGATGTGGTGATGTCTGTACATCAATTGTATTTACGATAAAATTTATATTTTTTTTAAAATTATATAATTTATGATGTAAATTTTTGATATAATATTTTTACGTAAAATATTAAAAAAATTTGATAAATATCATTATATATCGTTAATATGTATAATAAAAAATAGACGTACACAATAAATATCACTGAGATGATCCTGTGATGGGAAAAGAAGCTGTTCCATGGTTGGTTCTGGCCGAATTGTGCAATGGGTGCATTTGTTTTTTAACTTTATTTATTATAAAGTTACTTTTAATAATGATAAAGATTTAAAATTAAAATTAATAAAATAAATATTATTAAAATTATATAATAAAAATTTATACGATAATAATTAAAATTAAAGTTCCTGCAACTACACGAAATACCATGTACTTGTTGGGTACTGGGGCCGCCTGAGTGCATCCGGTACGGCTGTCCATTTATCTTTTTTGATGTACGATGGATGACGCTAAACCAGCAGAATAATGCATTGATGAGGATTTTTTTTTTTTTTTTTTTTTACGAAGGTAAGGACACCAAAGTTGAAAAACGAAAACCACGCGGTCAACAAAAGGAAAAGCGTGCGTCAATCGATGACGGAAGGGTACGCGGGTGGGGGCGGTGAAGTCCCGGGATCTTTGACGCTTAGCCTCCGAACAAGGCAGAAGAAGCCGAGGCCAGGAGACGTGTCGACTTTTCTTTTCGACAAAGTCGACGTGATTTAATACTAGAAGGTTAGTTTTTTACTTTTTTTTCCTTGTTTATCAATAACATTATTTTTTTTAGAATTAATAATCTTGAATTAGAAAACTAAGGATGTGACGATGTCCTTCTTTTCACGTCTTTTTTTTTCTTAAATGTAAATTTCATTTCTTATTATTACCGCAAATGTTATTCTCCATGGAAAACTTGAGATGTGACAATTAATTCGGTATCAAAGATTAGTAAGGTAGATTAAAGTTATAGGATTTTAATTCTATAGAATCTGTAAGAGTGATTGAAAAGTAACTATTAGAAGCTATAGGACAGTTTGAGTGTTTGTTTTTGTTTTGATGGCAGATCATGTTTGCAAGTCTCGTCACATTAGGATATATTAGACTTGCTTGTTAGTCATGCTGTGTCATTTCGATACGATACGATTTTTAGATTAGCACGACACTATTTGTATCATGTTGGTATGACTTATACCACCAATGAGTTAGTTCAGGTATGATCTGTGGTACGAAAAAATACTATTCGTGCCGATTAATGGTTCGATTTTGACCAATATGATTTTTAAATTAATGTATTATTTAATTAATAAATTACAACATTCTTCCTAACATCCAGTGCTACGACTCGACGACCAACTCAATAATCCGACGATTAATGGTTCACCCCGTTAGCCCAGCCATCCGACACGACCAGACAATTTATTTTAAAGGGTTTGAAATGTAAAATATGTGTTTCATTTTTATTATATTTTATTTATTATTATTATCCAAACTCTTTTGGAGTCAGCTTTGTTTGGGGTGGATGGTGGAGATCGGCCGCTCAGCCAAGACTTTAATTGTGGGTGTGGTAATTAGGAAAGTTGGGGACCAGGTTTTTAGTACAAACCCTAGGGATCATCCACATTTTGATAATTTTTGTACTAAACGATCTTGAAATAATTATTTTATTGATTATTCCATAATTCCTTTCTTATTATTGCGAATAGTTTTTTTCTCAATCGAAAAACAACATGAACTTCTTTATCAACTTTCATCTATACATCTATGTTCATTTACTCTCACCATTCGCCTCTTCTAATTGCTGTAGAGGTGTCAAATGGATCAGACGTATTCAAGTGTATCGGTTTGATTCAACGCGATTAAACTATGTTAAAATTTTATTTTAAAATTAATTGTTAATTAGTGAAAGAATTATTTATGAATTTATTTTTTATATTTATTAATGTAAGATTATTTTAACATTTTCCCTTACTTATAGCTTATTTTTAATTTTTTTTATGTTTACAAGTGTTTACGAGTAAATGTGTATAGCTTGTATCTAGAATATTTTTAATTTTTTAAAAATTAAATATAAATTTTCGTAAGATGTACAGGTTGAGAGATTTCTTATTAAATTTATAAACTAATGTAGTAAAATTATCTTAAAATTTATATTATTTATAAACTAAGGAATTTTCAAAAGATAAGTTTATATTGTTTGTAAAATTTTAAATTTCTCTTTTTAATATTTTTTAAAATATAATTAATATTTGATGAGTTGTTTACTATTTAATTTGTTGATGTTTTATTAATATTTATAGATGATTTACATGTCACAATGGTTATTTTAAAGATAAATTTTATATAAATATTTATAAAATATTTTACAATTTTTTTAAAAGATAATCACCGTATAATATTTTTATTCTTACATTACACAACACATTTCACCGTTACACATCACATTTCAAGTTTTATTAAACATATTGCTGATCATGTTAAATAGGTTAAAGGGGTTGTTTTGTAACTTCCACCGTTTAAGTCGTTCCAAAAATTATGTTTAAAAAAATATGTTTAATAATAGGTTATTAAACATATATGTTATTAAAACAATATAAACTTATGTTTAACATGATATGTTAAAAACATATATGGCTTAAAAATATTGTTAAACATATATGTTAAAAATATGTTTAAGTCGTTCCAAAGTCATTTTTCAATAATTTTTGGAACGACTTATATGCCACTTCTAACTACTCTTAAATTGTAAAATGAAAGAGTAGTTAGAAGTGGCTTATAAGTCGTTCCAAAAATTATTGAAAAATGACTTTGAACGAAAAGCTACTGTAGTATTTAAACGTATTTGTTTGACTTCTAAGTTAGAAGTTGTTCTAAACCACTTTTAAATTTACAAGAATTTGTAGACAAATACAATTTAAAGGTCTTCTCCGTGACTTTATATTCGTTTACCTTAGTCAATGTTTATTTGGTAAATTAATATTTCAATTTTAATTATGTATAGTAGCAATATTTGATGTGATGTGGTTAAATATAAATAGTAATTAGAGTTAAATTTTATCTACTGTTGTTACTATACAGAATTTAGTTGTTTGTTAAAAATAACTGTAATTTTAGCTATTCAGATAGTTGAAGTTGAAATAAACAAACGACGCCTTAATGTGTGTTATTTGAAGATAATTTTAATTTGCGGAAGTAAGACATGATTTAGTTCAATATTAAAATTATGAAAAGATATTTTAAAGTCCAAAGAATTTAGATTAAGTCCAAAACAAAATGTATAGTGTAGGTTTAACAAAAATATGTAAGAGTAATAATAATAAAGGTATACAATTAAATGGTCATGAGATTTATAAAGTAAGACTTTTAAATACTTATGATGTTATTTATAAGATTAAAGTCGGTGATTAATGAAGTGGAAAAATAAAATTGTCAGAATTAATGTTTAGTGGTTATAGAAATGAGAAAGGAGTCATTGCAGCACTTGGCTACACTATAAATAGACGTAGAGATTAAAAGAGAAGGATACAAAAAGTAAAACTCATAATTTCCACCACTTTCATCATCGTCAGAGTTCCCAGTCGTTGCTGGAAATCACCCCACATACTAGAGAGAAAGTCTCGTACGTGTCCAATGGAAAATCTTTGATTGTAAACAAAGGCGTGGAGAAAATGCTTTGTGACCGGGAAGAGTGTCTAAATGAATAAGTGATAATTAATATCACAAGTTAAAAAATGATTTTATTAATAATAAAATAAGAATTATTCCTATTGAAGATAAATTTTAAAAAATTAGGCCGAGGAATGCTAGGAAGTTAAAGAAGAATTAATTAATTGCGAATAAATTAAAAAGAGTAGAAGACGACCTAAAACTACTTGATTAGTAATTATTTGAAAAGATTTAGATATATATATATAATTTAACATACGAAAGAAAAACATTCTTACGATTAATAATACGTAATAGAAATATAGTTTGAATTATTATTTTTGTTATGATCTGTTACAAGTAGTTTTTCTTGGATTTTGAATCTTGTAAAATACAAAATACATATTGGTGTGTTTATTTCCATGGAATTCATAGAAATTGAATTCCATCAATTCTCGTAGATCACTTATTTATATTAGTAAAATTCAATTCAATTCATTTTCATCGATATTATTTACTCTTCGATTTAAAACAAAAATTATATAATAAATTACATGTAAAGATGATAAAAAATTAAAGTTAAAAATAATAAAGTAAAAGTTATATAATAAATATTTATATATAAAAATTCATGTAATAATAAAATTTTGTATAATAATATAAAATTAAAGTTAAACTTAAAACTACACGGTCCTAATCTTCGGATGGAGTCCTCAAACTACACGGCTCTTTGTTGAATTGTGTTTTACCGAGGGCTCTCTTCAAGATAACGCTGCACGTGCGTTGAATATAATGGTAACGCCTTTGACATTTTTTAATTTTTTTAAAGCTATTACTTTAAGAGAAGTATATTATATTTGTAAAATTTTGAATTAAGATTAATAAGAAATTCTTTAATTAAGATGTTACTTTAGTGACTTAGGAGAGGATTTATGTCTCCTAAAAATTAGTGAAAAGAAAAATATTGAAATATTAAAAATCTAAAATATTTTTAATTTTTTTAAAATTAAATATAATTTTTTAAATATTTTCATAAGATACACAAATGATCTCTTAAAATTTTTAATTTCTAGATTTTTAAAACTTCAACAATAAATTTTTTTCTAAATTTTCTTTTTTATTTATTTTCAAAAAACATAAATCCTTCCTTGACTGTCTTCCATATATATATGCAGTAAAATTTCTGCTTGTTAGTCTAATTAATCTGTGTATGTATATATATTTATATACACGTGTATTTCATTTTTAATACACATTTTCTTCTTTAATTTTTACCTTATTAAAGCTAATTTGATAGTGAGAAAGATCTCATACCTTTCTTTTAATGTAAAATTATATATTTTAACACGTATTTGTATTTGTGGGTCTTCTATGAAATTAATTACTTTACAAATAACGAATGTGAACTAATACTTATATTATGATAAAAGTTAACTTATTAAAAATAATTGATTGTAAGGTTAAACGGCTTGAAAAGAAGCAGAAACTACGTACAAAATAAAAAATGAAAGCATAAGGACATATGTGATCGTGAGCTGCCGCTGCTTTTATTTTGGATGCAAGTCAAATCTTAAGCACCTTCCCAGAAGCTGCTTTTTTCTGGATTTCTCCTTCAGTCGCTGTGCACGTGCTGTCAAGTGAAGGAAGCCCGGAATAAATACTACTCCGTCGTCGTCGCCGCCGCCGGTGCCTGTTGTGGGGATGTAAACCAGTTGAGGTAGCACGTACGTACGATTGATTGGCAGGGGAGAGATGGTGAGATCGCCTTTTTGTGAGAAGATGGGTCTTAGGAAAGGACCGTGGACTGCAGAGGAAGATCGGATACTCGTGTCCTACATCGAGAGACATGGGCATGGCAACTGGAGGGTTCTTACCAAACAAGCAGGTACACATAATTGTGCTCTGGCCGGATCGATCATGATGCAATCAATGGATCGATGGAGCTGGGCGTAACTCGCTCTGTACTTTGCAGGTTTGCAGAGGTGTGGGAAGAGTTGCAGGCTTCGGTGGCTAAACTATCTCAGACCAGACATCAAGAGAGGAAACTTCGCAGCAGAAGAAGAGGAAACCATCATCGCCACGCATGCCGTGCTTGGAAACAGGTAATTAAACAGCAGACACCAGCTAAATGAGTAGAAATTACACAGATCGATGATGAAATTAAAATAGACTTGGTCTCTCACAAACAATTATTCCGGCGATGAAACAGATGGTCCGCAATCGCCGCGAAGCTGCCGGGGAGAACGGACAACGAGATCAAGAACGTGTGGCACACGTACCTCAAGAAAAGAGCCCATCCCACCGCCGCCGACCCCGCTCGGAAGGATCCAAAGAGGAGTCGAATTGGCGGCGACGGAGACGCAGTGCCGGCGACCGAACCGGCAGCCCTTCAGTTCAACAACGCCTCCGCTGGTTTCACAATTTCGCTGCAGTCAAGTGCGAGTGAAACCTCAACCCCCTCGGTGACAGGAGAGAACAACAACGAAGGATGCGGTGGCGGGGGGTTCCCGGAACTTCCCGAACTCGACGGGAGATTCTTCAAGTCGGAAGCATCTCCGTCGATGGAGACGCCCGTCTCATGGACGGAACCCTTCTGGTCTATGGCCGTGCCCTCGGCGGAGATGCCCGGTTCCCTCTTGCTGCACGAAGATGACATGGATTTCTGGTCGAAGATGCTCGCGGGAGCCGGGGAGTTGCCACATCTGCCGACCGGCTCCGCCCCGAGCTCAACTGAATAAAATTTTCTGTTTTGATAATGAGTATATTCTTACTGGCGCGAAACGATTGTGGATGCGTTTGTTTAAAAAGTAAGGTGAGGTAAGATGATTTACTTCTTCTTCTTTTTAATTTGTACATAGTTAAAATATATAATAAAAAAATAAAATGAAAATATATATTAACAACTTTTTAAACAAACAGAATCTCAATCCGGAAATTTTAAGTTTATATAATTTAACTAAAATTTTAATCAGATAAAAATATATGTATGATCAACTTCTACGATTTTGATTGTTGTCATTATTGCATGATTATGTTTTTAGCAGATTTGAAGTGAAATCCTTCGATCAACTGCGGAAAAATTGCTGTAGCCAGGAATTCGTCCTGCTCCATCTTCACTTTCAGGCTCTGTACTTTCAAAAGAACTAATTTTCAGAATGCATTACGTTCATTTCATAGTTGGGAAAGAAAATGTCCAATACCGAGGTGATGGAATTAGCATCTAACGCGTAAAGTCCGGTCATTGGTTCGTTAATGATGGTTGTTAATGGTGGCGACTGACAATCATTGAACACCTTTACATCAAATTCGCAGATGGATTGAGGATTCTCACGGTGACGTAAGAATAAATTGAACCACACCACCCTTCTTTCCAGGTTGATTTAGAGGATTTACATCCACTAGCTACCCTTTTTTTTGGAAGCGTTGTAACTCCCACGTGTCATTCTTCCCTAATGCATAGATTTCTTCCATTGCCGCATGCACGCATCGCGTTAGCCTCTACCTAAAAAGGAGGGAAAGATCACCACAATCATGGCGTAAGCAAAGTACACGGCGAGAAGCGAACCGATCATAAGCATCGGTCTCTACACGGGCAAATCTTACAACTCAAAAACAAACTACCGCAAAAATCCTGCAAACCTGACGCAAGAAAAACGTCTAAATATACCGGCACTTGCGACGACTAGAGACGACTCAACGAGGACTCTCCAAGCTTCTCCCCCTCTCTTCTCAGTACCTTCTCATCGCTCGATCCATGAATCTGCCGGACGGGCACTCGTAGGCGAAGTGGCCACGGCCACCGCAGTTGTGGCAGATCATCATCGGACCCAGACAGTCCCTGCTCATGTGGCCTGTCTGATTACAGTTCCTGCACATCAGATCACGAAATGCACCCCCACCCCGCGGGAACATGCCACCAAGACCCATGCCCCGATCCCCCAGCACGTCAGCCTTTGGGCACTGCCTTGCCACATGTCCCGAAATGTTGCATAGATTGCAGACGGGTTCGTTCGGGCAGTCACGTGCCAGGTGCCCCGTCTTCCTGCAGTTGTTGCAGGCCTTTTCGTTTGTGCAGTCGGCGGCAATGTGGCCTTGCTTGTAGCAGTTATTGCAGAGTCTCATGTCCCCGTGAGGAGCCGCAGGAGTCGAGCAGTCTCGTGCAATGTGCCCCGCCTTTCCACAGGTGTGGCAGATGCCCTCGTTGGGGCAGTTGCTAGCCACATGGCCGGGTTCTTTGCAGTTCCAACACAGGGCCTTTGTGGTGCACTCCGCAGCAATATGCCTGACAGTACAAGCCACCAAAGCGTGTCATGCTACTTTCTTAAGATCAAAGCTTGCCAACAATAATTGGAATTCGCAGACCAATATAACAGCAACATGACTAAAAGGCTAAAGGAAAGGGCGAATTTTGGTGAAAGCAAATCCAGTAAAAGGCCAAGGAAATTTGCAATGAGTAATCTACAAGTCTACACCTTCATCCATATATCGACATACACCCAAGAAAGTTTATTCAACTATCAGGCAGTTGAGAATGAAGACTCTCAAATACATTCTGATTTTCTCCTTCATAAACAACCATTCCTAAGAAGAATACGAGAGCAGTTCCCGATAGATCTCTAGCAAGAAGACATGGGGCAAGGTCCTATCGGCATACATAGGTAAACATATTTGGTAGAAGCTTTTTTACCAACTTATATTCAAGAGTTTCAGGATTTAATAATATTTCAAAAAAATAATAATAAATTCGTTAGTGAGAATCTTAAAGGAAATACATTGATAATCTTCACAAGCTCATGAACACTCTAAAATTTCTGGAAACACAAAATCTTACCCAGGAAGTCCACAGTTATTGCAGACAGCCACATTGGGGCATTCTCTTGCGTAGTGACCAGGTCGCCTACAATTTTTGCACAACTCACTTCGCCTATAAAACAGACAGAATTCGGCAGGATGGCTCACACAAACTCACTGCAATCTTTATAAATACATCAAAAATAAATTATAATCGATTTAGATTTTTCACATGCAATCACACCAATAACAAACTGGACGTGAATAAACAAAAGGATGCAATTATTGAGGACAGACGAAATAGCACTAATAGCATCTGCTTTAAAAAGATGGCATGCTCTGTCTAAAAAACCTTTGCATCAACTGACTTAAACATGGAAAAAGTGAACCCTCCTTGAGACATTCCCATACCTCCAAAAGAACAAAACTCGAAATTTTTATCAAAGCCAGCAAATTACAAAAACACGAGAACAAATTTGAAATTGCTGAACATAAATCCAAGAGGGGGAAAGGTAGAAGCAATCGAAATTATATCATCTTGCAGAAATAAACTAAATAACTTCAATGTGGGAAATATTAATGAATCACATAATAAATTACAATTGGTTTGTGCTGTAACTTGTATAAAACCCCTATGTTCATGTTTCTTGTCAGGTTCCATCCCTAAAGGTTATTTCCATTTTTTCCCTAAATTCCTAATCACTAAACGATTTTTTTTTCCGATTCTGCATAGGCTGGGCTTAACTTGTATTATCACCCTTAAACATGGATTTTGCCTTTATTTTAGAAATTAAGTATTTCATTGTTGAATATATATTTGCCAATGACAGCAGAAGGGAGCTGCTACAGGCACCGACAACCCACCCCACCTCCACTAAAGGAGGAAGCATCGACAACACCAAAAGCAACTGCTGCCAGCACACTATGAATGCTCCATCATCCACCATGCACACTATGAATGCTTCACTGCTGCCAAACACCAACATCACTGGTCTCACCAGCACCTCCAGCCACTCACTGCATCTTCACCTAACACCACTTCTCTCCTAATTGCCAACCCCATCCATCTTCTTCTACCGACCAAGGGAGAGGAAGCTACCCGGCTTTTTGGTGGCCCCAACAGCCCCATTGAAGTACCACTTCATGATGTGTTATTTTGCCAAACTTGTGCACAGCATGTGCCAGGACTTTTGTATTGTCCACACCTGTGTGCCCACAAGTTTGTGTTTGGAGATTTTTAATCCATTTCATGCTATTTTCTGCAGTTGTTGGGTTAAATCAGAACTTGAACTTAACAATAAATAACCTCCAGTGAATCAATTGCGAAGAATCTAAAGTGGAGCATCCAAAAAGTTTAGCAGTAGAAACTATTTGTTGCTTCCCACAAGTACATGAAGCATCCAACACATCTACATCTTGATGTAAGATATGCAATCTACAATGAATGGTATGCAAATGATAGTGCGATTGTTTCATGATTGGTGAATAGCAAGGAACTTGTCATTTGTAATGTAAAGCTTCCTCATCAAGCCAACAATATCTGGCATGATCTGAAGAGCACCTATGGCCATGAGAAGAACGTACCCTGAGTTTGAGTTGAATGGACAACTCTTCGCATTTTGAGAGAGAGAGAGAGTTTGGTACAAGATCACTACACAATATGAAGAGGACTGTTGGATGAGCTCTCAATTAAAAATTGATGTGACTAACATCAAAAGCTACAAAAATATTTGGAGGAGCTAGCAGTGGCAATCTATGTCTAGCTTGAACTTTCAAGTATCATTTTTTGAGAAACGGTAAAGAACAAATTAAAATCGATAAAGGCAGCCCTTCATAGGCTGCAGGCAAGCAAAAACCAAAGGAAAAGCGACATATCAAAAGAGAAACTCGAACAAAGAAAAGAAAAACTAGCTGCACAAGTGCAACCACCACGGGGACAAATCATTAGGAAAAAGGGAAATCTTGAACCATCTTTCTAGAATAGATAGATACTTGGTATTTGCAAAGTTCCACACCTTCAATTTATGTTTACGGGAATACCATGAATCACTATTAGAGCATCAACCTCTACTCCAAATAAGCTAGCAACCACCCAAGGTTGTAGTCATGGACATTGCACACGCAAAGGTGGCCCTTGTGGACACACTAACGGAGGAGGACAAAGGTGCCTAGGAAACCTTGTTATTTTTATCTGAATTTTATATAGACATGTATATATTAGTTAGTTATGTTACCATGTACTTATGCTATCTATAAAATGATAATAAAATTCACACAATGTAAATAATTAAAAAAGGAAATTATCAATTCCAAAACAAGTGACAACACCGACAAAGTGACAATTAGTCATCAACATGATCCAAATAGTTCAAGATAGGAGGTTCAACATATATGACAATAACAAATAGAAACAATGGCAAATGTTTGATGAAAAATAAATACAAATTTATTCATTATTGTAATCCACATAGAAGACATTAGAAAACTTTCCAACTAAATGCTCTACCTTTTGATTCCACCACTCATGTTACTCCCACATAGAAGATACCATATGGTGCTCATCTTGAAGGTTTGACCACCATACATACTTCCATCCTAGATTGTCCAACTTGACTAGATTTTTCATGTGCTAACAAAGGATCAGTACCAAAATGGATGGTAACAAGAGAACAATGAACTATTTGAGGGGAATGCCATCACAAGACAAGTATAACCACTCCATCGAAAAGATTAAAACGAAGGAAAAACATACTGCCACCAACTATTATATATTGAGGGTTGCATGATCAGTGAGGAGCTACTCCACGTGATGCTATGATTGGTGACACATGATAACAAGGCCCTATGTGAAATTCCCAAAATAGAAGGATTAAACAGACACTTGTCCATAAAAAAATGAAAAAAAAACAGGCACTTGTTTCAATGGAGAGTAATCAAACACCAAGCCCAGATGGTTTCACAATGGGATTTTATAAGTATTGTTGGGATTTTGTAGGCAATGATATGGCCAAAGCTATTTAGGAGATTTTCGGAGGCTACATAATGAATAGTGTATGGACAGCAATGTGTACGGTCTCAACTCCGAAGAAAGAGTATCCTAAGGAGTTTAGAGACTTTAGACCCATAAGTTTGTACAAGGTCAGTTATAAGATTCTTGTAAAGATCATGGCCAAAAAGCTTGCTCCTTTGTTATGCAAGGATATCAAAAAATCATGGGGCCTTTGGAGGAGGCACAATATTTATGACAATGTAGCTGGTACACAGGAACTGGTATAGAAAGTTGCCAAAGAGGCCAATGGAGAAAACATCATTCTTAAATTAGATATGGAAAAAGCATATGAAAAACTGGATGAAGCATGTTGTGTGAGGTCCTCCAAACATCAGTGAGCAATGGTTAAGTTAGTGAAAGGTTGTATTGAAAGCAGCAATTTTGCAATGGTCATGAATGAGGAACCACCCTCCCTCTTTAAGGCAACCAAAGGGTTTAGACAGGAGGATCGCTTTCCCCTAACCTATTTATTTTGGTTAAAGAAACATTACATAGAGGGCTTGGAAAGTTACAATTGGCAAATCAGATCGTGCCTTACAAAATAGGTACAGAGAGGATGGATATCTCTCATGTGCTCTATGCTAATGATGCTCTGCTATTCCCAAATGGGTAGAAAGTCTCTAAAGAACCTTATGAAATTTTTGAATGAATATTAGCAAGTTACTAGGCAAAAAATTAATAGCACAAAGAACTCTTTTATAGCTCCAAAAGGTATGACAAAATATCATTGTGGCATGATTACTAGTCACAGGGTTCAAAAAAAAGGAAATCTCCTTTCTATATCTGGGTTATCTGATCTTTACAGGGAGGCCCAAGTGACAATACCAATGACTATTAAGGAAGATTCAAGATAAGCAAGCCACATGGAAAAGCAATCTTCTAAGTCCAAGAGGATTCCTACCCCTCACCACTCGCACTCACCCACTTGTTGCTCGTCAATCATGCCTGCCTACTTGCCGCTTGTCAATCATACCTACCTGCTTACCACTCACCCATAGATATGCCAATGAAACCCTCACCTACCCACGGCCTGCATGCTCACCACTCATGCCCACTCGCCCGTCATCCCTCCCTTGTCCTTGCCAAAAGTAGGGAAAAGTTACTTATTTGATGGGTTCATCGATGTCAAGGAAGAAGGGTTGAGTGAAATGAAAAAAAAAAGTAAGAAAGGGGAAAAGGTGAAGAAAATAAAGGTAAAAAATGTAAAAAGAAAAGAAAAGAGTATTTTATGGAAATGCTTGTTTATATAGGCATTATCTTTTATGAAGGGAATATTGAATATTTTAGTTTGCTAAAATGCCCTATAATTTTTTATTAAAGTATTTAATTTTAGTATAATAATATTATTTATTAAAATTATAACATTAATCATTTTAAATTCTAAAATTATTTACTTTTTATAATTTCAATTTCTGTTAAACACCTATATTTTCAATTCCCATCATTTCTATTAGGTGTGCAAACAACTGGGATGAGAATTTGTTACCCGTCATTTCTTATCATTTCTATTTCCCACTAGGAATTGAATTCTCGTCATTTTTTCTTATCATTTCTATTTCCCACTAGCATAATGTTGCCATTTTTTCTCGTCATTTCCATGCACACAAACCTCCCACATGCAAAAACACGTTCCTTCCCCAAGGTTTTGGTGTTCTATTCATGCCGTCGTCTTCCAATTGTTAATGATTCTTGGAATCATCAAAATGGCAGCATTATGCTTAATATCTCTGGGAAATGGGATGTAATGTAATGGAGAAGGTGGTGCAATTATTTGACTATAGTGGCATGTAGGGGAGGTGACATTGACATGTTCTCATTACATAAGGAGAGGCAAAGAGGAATGTACGCTTCTTGCACAGTTACACTTGAGAAAAATGGAAGCTTGTGAAAAAGTTGATAGTGTGCAAGAGACAGATGGTGGTGGCATTCTCCCCATTTTTTGGTACCTACTTGGTGAAATCTGCAATGTTCTGAACCTCTTCATTGGCATCAATATCCAGGGCATTAAGGCTCTCAATACAATGGGAAAGGACTTGTGGGTGGTTGATGATGCAACAGAATCAATAAGGAATCACACCAAGAAGGGAGAGAAGACCTTATGGTTAATAGAAAGGACAATCTCATCAATGATCAAGACAAGACTTGTATGGCAAAGGAGGAGATCAAGGTTTCAAAGAATTGGTCCACCAAAAGAATTCTCAACAGATACAACACAATTGAGAGAATGGCATCTATCAAGAATTTGTTATCCTATTGAGGGAATATTTGTAAATGAACATAAGTAAAAAAGTGAAAATAAAAGGCTCAAATCATGACTATGACTTTTAAGATGCACATACACATACAAATGATAGAATGTTAGTAAAAAATACATGATTATTAATATAGATAATCATATATATTACTAAAATGTACATATTAACATGCTCCATTTTTTATGCAACAATCAAAGATAGTTAAAAATGCAAAAGAAGCGGCCTACACAAACCATAGACCATCTAAAAGCAAAAGGAAATAAAAGACAACAGTTTCAAGAGGGAAACTAACCAAGAAAAGAAAAAGAACAATAGAGAACTAGAAAGCTGCAAGTAATCAGTCCATAGACACCCTCAGGACAAAGAGACATTAAATGCTTAAGCCAAGCCAAATCTCTTCAACAAATATAACATCCTGTGCACGCCATAGTCTCAACCACTTGACAACATAGCCCACCACTTTAGACCAGAAGTTGTTGTCATCGCATGCCACATCTCAAAAGATTTTGTAGTTTCTTACCAACCATCTGCTCCACCAAATGGCTAGGAGAATTGCAATACATATTGCACTTCATGTTTTAACTTTTAAGGTTATCTTAGGATTATTTATATACATTTGACAGAATATTAGTAAAATATACATAATTATTAAAATATGTAATCATATATATTACTAAAATATACATATCGGTGTTATTACGCTTTGTATTTTAATCCTATCTTATGATTATTTGTGTACCACAATGATATTTAGGAAATAATAGAAATAAAAGTATACAGAATTATTACTAAATCTTTATAGGTGCCTAGAATAAATGGCTAAAAATTTTAAAAACATATTTGAATGAGTACCTACACCTTGACCTACTTCTTTGGGCACCTTGACACCTTAATATGTATACCTCCATGTACCATTTGGCAAACTAAGTAGCAAAGCTCCACTAAATAAACTCTTAACGTGCCACTTAAATGTCAATCTATCTCTAGTTCAACCAATCTTTGAGTTTCAAGGGCTCCAAATGTGAAGCACCACATATGAAATATCTCTACAACTTCACCCCACATTGAGCATCCAATGCCCATTCCAGCTCAACTTCAAGATGATGGCATTGCCAAGCAATTTTCCAAACCCTGACAATGGCAGCATTGATCACAACTCCCCATCATTGTTTGCCCTCCCTTTATAGCTTCACCTCCTGATTTGTACCAACTGGAGAGTATAAGCATTTGCCCTGATTGACACCAACCTCCACTACTCCAAATCTGAGAGATGACAATTCTCATTCCCCCTCACAACACACCCATCACCACAACTTTCTATGCATTTTTTCCTGATGTATCACACTCTGCATATATTCATAACATAGTCTAAAAATGTTACTCTATTAAAGGACAACAAGAAAACCCAGACCAAACTGTTTGATACCTGTGAACAACAAATTTTTTTTATTATAGGTTTGGGAAATCATGAATTCCACAAAAAATATGTGAATAAAGGGTTTCTAATCAATGTAAAAATACTATTATTGATGACTAAAAAGTCAATATGCTTTACTTCGTATATAAAATTAGGGATGCAAAGGGTGCACAAGTATTACATAAATGAAAACCGTTATTCTACTTGGATATGAAATTTTATTTAGTCAATCAAAAACAAAGAGCAGGAGATACTCTAATTGTAGAACAACCATGTAAAAAAAGAAATTTTGTTGTCAGATAGAAATCAGAATAATTTGCAATGAATAATCTTTTCTAGTCTTATATATTTAACTTTTATACTAAACCGGACAAAAATAATACTGTCTGTGTTTACACATGATTTTCATATATAAATGGAAAAAATGTAAATTATTCCTGTTCTAGGAGTTATTCAGCATACAGTAATAAAGAGGAAACAATTTAGAAGTAATGTGTTAAACTTTAATCATAACAATTTTTGAGAAAACCTAGAGTAATTATAATACAGTGCACCTTCTCATACGACTAAATAAATAATTTGGAAATTTAAAAGAGAGAGAGAGGTAAAACCTGAAGCCCCTGGGACCATCCCTTCTGTAAGGTGCATCACGGTAGGAGTAACGCTCTGTGCGAATCTTGCGGTCCCTTGCTGGACTACGCTCCCTTGAAGGACTGCGACTGCTTTGGCTCATCTTCAAAAATTTCTTCCTTCAGAAACACCAAAATACTGCTTGCAAATACCACCACCAACAGTCCACTCCTACTATCACCAACACCACCTTCCTGTCCATACACAACCATGCACCCAAAACCATCTCCATAAGTTCACATCAAGCCACCAATAGTTTCCTTCCAAAAAACAAATCCATCTCTGGACCGAATAACGACAACACAACAAAGGCAGCAACCCACCACTTACCATCCCCTGTACTAAACACCCACATACCCAACCCTACCCTACTCACCAACAACTTCAAAATGCATCTTCATTCATAATGTTCCAGATAACCATGCACGTTTAAAAACATGTTACTCCTCAAATATGAAGTCAGTTTCTTCAGCAAATCCACAGTAATCATTCTTAAAAATAAATCTTCCACCAGACATAAATTTCTCAGATCATCCCCAATCCCCGCCCATGTGTTGTTGATCAAGGAGAATTAGCAAAACACAAGTCATTCCAAAAAATTTAAATCCCATTAAAAAGATAAAGGTGAAAAAACAAAAACATCAAGGAACCCAATCAAGGAAACAAACTATCAACATCGAGAATTTTCCCGCCTACAAGCTCTTCAACTTTGGAATGAAAACTCGTTTTCCATCGAAATATGTATGAAAAATAAATAAGAGAAATTCAGAAATCCGAAAAGGCAAAAAAAAGCATTAAACGAACATGGTAACACTCTTTTACCGCTGGATGTCTACTCTACACGTCTTTTTACAGTCATTGGGTATATGAATGTTTCCCTAATTTGGCATTGAAATTCAAAATATCTGATCACCTTATAACACCCTAGAGTTGTCTACACACGTTTCAAGAAATTCATCTAGAGAAAATAGGCAGACAAGAAACTTCAACAAGATGGCGTCGTGAAATCAACAAAAAAGCTTCCCCCTTGATTAAAAAGGACGTTGGAAATCTGATAAAATTCAACATCCATAAAAATTCCTAGAAATCGAATTTCTGAATCATTGCCAGAGATAGACCAAACAGGAAAAAAATAACTTCATCCGATCCCCCTCCTTTGAGACTCATAAACTCCACACAACCTTTCTCCCACGTTGAGTACAAGCCCAACAACCCCTTGACCAGTGCTCGCTCCCTCCATCCGCCACCAACGTAGCAAAAACCAAATCCACCGCAAAAAAACCATCGAGTCGAAGAGATGGAAGAGCAAAGGCAATCATCCGACACTCCTCATACAGCATGCTGCCAACATCGATCGAAGGATCGAGAAATTACAGCATCTAGTCCAACTACTACTATCACAAAATACCAACCTTTTCCCCAAATCGTTCGATAGGGTTTTTCTGGCGTCCTTCGTGAATGGGAAGATCTCACACTGGATAGGGCTTTGGGTTTTATTTATAGCAGGACAGAACCGCCAGGGCGCCGTGTGGCGGGACCCATGCCTTTCAGCCCTCTATTCCTACGGAACTAACTATCAACGGGCCGAACGGGCCGAACGGCCCAAACGAATTGGACTTAAAGCCGTGTCCATTTGATTAAAGGGTGCATTTGGATAAATTTTTAACCTTAATTCAAAGTAGTTTTAATAAAAAAAATCAAATAAATACATCTGATCTTTATATTATAATAATTTCTAATTTTTAGTACAACCACCTCTTGTAAGTACTTTTTTTTTGAAAAAAGAGAAGTAGGTAATGGATTGCTCCTTTTATGGGAAAAATGAAAATATCCACTCTTATGGGGTGTTTGTATATTAGGAAACGGTGAAAAAGAAAATTATGGAAAAGTTATTTTCCATTGATCAGATTTTAAATGGTGTTTGTATCAATTGAAAATGATGAAAAATTAATTTTCTATGATTTATTAATATATGAAAATAAAGTATAATTTCTTAACATTCATTTTTAACATCTTTTGCGATGAATACATAAGGAGCCAACCACCTAATTTATGCAGGAGTCATCGACATCATAACTATTAATACATTTTCTTATACAGATTTTTGAAGTCACCTTTTTTGAGTAATTTACTATTAAATTTTGTCATTTCCATTTTCTATTAATTTTTAAATTATATCATTTCCGCATGTATAAACAAATCCTTACAGGGTTTGTACCTTAAGAAGTTACGATAAATGATGAAAAATAATAAGTCAAATTTATCATTGTTTTTCACCATTTTTAATACTTTTCAAAAATACAAATCTTCCCCCAATACTTGTGTATGTCTTTTAATTTTAATTATTGAATTTTAAATGCAAAATGTAAAATGAGTATTATAAGGTTGTGTAATGTGAAAATGTTTACAATAATAAAAATATATTTATTTATGGTTAAAATGTTTACAGTATTATATATATTTATTTACATTCGAATTTATGAATAATGTATTTCCCATTTGATGAATGCTTAGATGAATGTTTTCCTATTTATCACTGTTTAGATGAATGTTTTTCTTACTGTTTTGTATTGTGAATACCTTGTTTCTCAAACCGATTGATGCCATTATACACTCTTGAATGATATTACTGCCATTGATGAAGTTTTGTTAACAAAAAAAATCATTCATCGTTGAAATTTTGTTTATTGTCATTTATTTTTAAACCCAACAATCATAATAGGTTTACCCTTTTCGTTGTCGAAGATTTGTTTATTTTCCTGTGCATTAGCCATTTGCAAATATGATTTTTGGATTGTAATGGGTCATGTTAATTCTCTACCAATCATATTTTTGAATGATTTTTGGGTTTATGTATGGAACGTGTATACAAATTGGCTTTCCTGACAATTATATTCTTCGTATGCTTTTATAAAAATTAAATTTTCCTTATTAAACTTTTATTTAAAAATTAATTTTTTAATAAAGTCATTATTTTAATATTTAAAAAATTAATATTAAATATACAAAAATACCTAAAATTTAAAATTTCTCTCATTTCCTATACTGTCAAATCTCATCATTTTTATTTCTTATCTATTCTTAAATCTTACCTTTTCATTTCTTACAAACAAATGCAATTAAAAAAGAAAAGGAAAAGTTCTGACAAGTTTTTAAAAATGAAGACCAAATTATGGCCCATATCATCCACCGTAGTCCCCTTGTAAGTGGTGGCTAATTATTTGCAACATCAATATCACGACTATATGGTAAAATTTAAACCCTTTAAGATGGAACTTTTCATAGTTAGTTCCTATTTGTACTCATAAAAATTATGAGAATTGAATTTATTTTAATTTAATTATCATGAATCATTTGTTCATATTGATAGAATTAAATTAAATTTATTTTTATCATTATTATTCACTCTTCAATTTAAGACAAAGATAAAATTCAAGTTCATGAGATTTAAATCTTCTAGAATTTAACTAATTAAAACTTCTTCGCTTACTTTTGTGTGAGAATTTCTAATTCCGATAATGCATAAATATTTATACATTGAATTTATTTTCTTTTAATTTAATTTCATTTAAAAATTAAACTACTGTCAATTTATTTCTTATTAATTCTACGTACATAAACGTACTCTTAATTGAAACTACGTTTTCTTACTTACAAAGAATGTTGCAGAATTTCAGATGATTTGTGGGTTTGATTCTCAAAACCAAAATTTGAACATTCTAGCTATAAAGCTGCTGTGCGTTATTCAATTTCCTGGTGATTGAAGATGCCATCATATTGCTAACGAGCCATGAGATTCATCCAAAAGGATTACTGCACAACTGAAAATGGAATGTTGGCTGAAACCGTTTCCATCAAAAAGTAATGCACTAATGCAAGCTGCTGTCCGGCTCTAAGTACGTCTTCGCCAAGAGATGAACAGCATTCTATCATACTTCATAATTTCTTGGTGCACTCTGATCATGAGGCAAATCATAAACCAGGATCAATGTAAGCGCAAGAGCCCTAAACACAATGCCCTGGCAAAGCTGGCTTCACCCCATGATGACTCTTCATTTTGGTGATAGCCGGGCAGAAATCAGAGCTAGCTGGAACTACTGAAGCAACACGAAGGTGCTCCGCATTCCCATTCTTGGGGGTGTTCAGCGTCATCCTGAATATTTCTCCTTCCAGGATACCACAAGCAGTTTCAGCTGTAAAACAGTTCAACCATGTGGAGAAATGTTCTTGAAACAATCATATTACCAAAACAAATGGTTTTCAGGTTATGGAAGTATCTTCAAATAATATAAACCAAGTATTACCTGAAGACAGGTTAGTTTTGCACAAGTCGAAGAACTCGTCTGCAGAGCACCCAAAGAGAATACGTGCGGCTCTATCAAAGCATACTACCACCTTGACTCTGTCTTCAGTTGCAACAGAAAGCTGTAATTAGAATTTCCTAGACGTTACTATTTTTGCATTGGGTGGGATGGAACAATTTGAGAGCATAGATAAATGCACCCCATGAATGGAATTAAAGATTGTTAGATCTGAATAATCTAAGGAAATTCTGTAGCTTTGACAATCAAGCTATGGATCACTGTACAAGCTTGGAATGCCGTAAGAGTCACATCCCAAGAAGTTAACAGCCTAGTAAAAAACCATCATGTTAGCTAATCAGCGAAAAGACAATTCAACATATTTTAACCTATCTAATCCAAATTTGCTAACCTGGTGAATTGGCCTCTTCTACAATGCTTTTAAATTGTATTAGTATTACTTCAGTCTTCATAGAGTCAAAGGCCACATGCAATGCCTAAGCTTGATAGTGAGTCGTCTGTAAAGTTTAAAGGTTTCATTGATATGTGGCACTAACAAAGTGTGTGCAAGTGATACCAAAAGCCAAATCCTAGGCTAGCATAAGGATCAAGACTAGATTCTCCAACTATAGACTAAAGGTGAAATGCTTTAAAACAGAACCCGTTGTTCAGTTTGTTTACACCTGAGTATCAAAACCACCGAAGCAGAAGACCAGGACCTTCAGAGGTGGCCACAAGGAAGAGCATTCACTTCAAATAATAGCAATGGTAGGTATGGAAAAAGACTACATGAAAAGGCACGTTAACAACAAATGATCAAACACTATTTTACTGAGCAAAAGGACCTCATAAGAGAGTAAATACTTATTACGGATTTCCATGGTGTTACATGATTGTGGCATCCAATAGCGATATTGAATTGTCATGATGACGTTCATAGAGTCTAGTGGAAATGTGTGATGGGTAGTGGTGCTGTCTATTATGGGTGCTAGTGGTGTGTATGGGAGTACCGAGTACTGTCCATTATGTGGGTTGTGGTGTGTTTGGTCGATGGTTACCAACTGCTTGTGTGAATGTGTGAAATGGTGAGTCTTGTATTTATTGGATCTGGCATGCATGAATGAAATCATGATCGAGGAACAGGCCACTTTCACTGCTCTCCGATCTTTTCAGCAACTCGGCCTTTAACCTCCTTTCTCTCTAATTCTCTTCACGGCTCCCCCACCCCACGTTCCCATCAACCTTCCAGCAGCCAAACGCTGAAAACCAGGAACATGTAAGGAAACCTGAAAATTGCTTACATGTATGTCAATCCGAGAGGTTTGAAATTTAAGAAATCCAAATTGCAGAGAACAACTTCGTGAAAGGAACGAGAGAAGATCCAAACTTTGTATATTAGGAAAAAAGACGCAACTTCACACTCGTGAATACATTCTCGAACAACAACGAGGAGCATTCGCTGAGAAATATAGATGAGCGACCAGAGTCATCAAGTGTAGAGCTTACAAGAACACGGTACAGACGCCTGCAACCGGAGAATCCGGGGTTGAAGGCATTGTGATTACAGAACCGACACATTGGCGGCTGACCGGTACCTCCGTTGGGCTCGTACTCAGGCAGCGGCCTCTCGCAGATAGCGCAAGCGTTATACCACATCTTCGTCGAGTCAATGGCTACCACAGTGCAGAAACCCGTCCACGAGCACTGCCCACCTCCACCCGCTTGCCTGTCCATTCCCGCTAGGGTTTCCGCTTGACGAACGGGCGGGAGCCGGACGCGCAGCTCGGCACACAACTCCGGTTTTTTTTATTTTTTTTGCGCATACCACTGAAGAATCGTAGAATTGTAATAAATTTCATAAGTTTAGGCTGAATTTTTGATACAGTAGATTTAGTATTCGATTATTTCTTTAATTTTAATGTTAATAATTGTGAAGAGTTAAAATTAAAGATAATTTTATAAATAATGTTAGAGTTATATAGTAAATTATAAGATAAAAATTTATATATTAAAATTTATACAATAATGATAATACATGAGAGTTTGTGTAAATTTAGAATTAAAATTTAAGTTAAAAAAATAAATGAAGTTTTAAATATTTTTTAATAATTTTCATTTTCATTTTAATTTATTATATTTATTGTAAAAAGTGTTGAACACAAAGGACTTATAATAAGGTACGTTTGGTTACGAGGTACTTTAATTTAGAATATTATAAAGAGTTTTTAGTTAGATCTTATTATCAAATAAAGTTGAATTTTAAAATAAATTATGAGATAAAAATTCATATATAATGATTTATATGATAATAATGATACATAAAAGTTTACGTTGAATTAAAAGTTCGTTGCCAAATAAAATCTAAAACCTCTTTTATTAACTAGTTTTAACTTCAATTTTAACTTTAATAATGATAAAGAATTGAAATTAAAATTAATTTTACAAATAATGTTAAAATTACGTAGTAAATTGTAAGATAAAAATTTATATATAAAAATTTATACATGTAAATATATACGAAGTTAAAGTTAACATGAAAGTCAACTAAATAAACAAGGTTTAAAAATTATTGATCTTCTTGTAAACACCGTTAAAAAATTAAAGATAGAATCTCATTTATGTCTTCTTCTTTTTCGGTCTACCGACAAGGACCTTTGATCGGAAACAAGATTTTGTTTTTGTTTTAAATGCAGATGGTTTTCTCAGATAGTTTTAAATGCAAATTCCATCACTAACAAAATGCCTTTTTTAATTACTGTTGACACAAACATATACGCCCAATTTAATTTAGGATGCAACAAAAATAGTCTAGATTATACGTATTTGTCAAGATTGTAGATTATACATTATAAGATTGTAGAAAAAAAAATTCACACGTATTATTATTAAGATTTCGACTTAAAAACTATCAAAGTTATCACAATTACAAGAAAAAAAAGAAAGAAATTCAAGAAAATCTCACCGTTACACCTCATTTCTCCTCTCTTTCTCTCATCTGTCGCAAACGCGGACAACCTGACAGGTATAAAGATACTGTTCGCCACTTGAAGCACCGAAGTTGACGACGACGACGAAGAGGATGGGGAGGAGTACTCCGACGCCCACCGACACGGTGATTCCGGTCGACTCGGCCATCGTCGCACCAGATCTCCCCTTGTCCACCTCTCACCGCCCCACCAAGCGCTACACTCACGCCGAACCTCAGTCTTCCCGGGTCCCCGACGACACCTACAGGCCCACGGATCGCCGCCGTCGCCGATCCTATATCCCTCGGTCGGGATGGGCGGCGGCGAGGAAGGTGCCACAGTCCTTGACGAGCATGTGCTTCTACTGCGCCATGCTTGGGGTGGCGGTGCTCTTCGTCGTGGCGATGACCGCACCGCAGAAGCTGGTGCGGGTCGGGCAGCAGCTAGCTGTCCCGTGGGGCGGGAAGGGGGTAGAGGATGTGATTCGGTTTGTTCCCAGGCGTTTGATGAGGAGGTTTGCGGAGAGGGAGGAGGAGCTTAAGGTGTTGCGATCGATCGAACGAATTGGTGTCCGGCCGCCTAGATTGGGACTTGTAAGTTATCTTCCACATGTTTCTCCTTTTTTCCCTTTTTTGGATGTTGTTATCGTTTATTACCTGCTAGGAAGTTCCGATTTGATTTTAGTAAGGCAATGTGTTCTGGAAGTGAGCTTGATTGCATTGTTCGGATATTGTTTGTACGCTCTTTAGCTTAACAGCTTGTCTTGGATTGTGATAGTCATGAGAACTGTATATGTCTCTTCTGATTTGTTTGCCAGAGGAACAAAATATTTGCGCAATATGCCTGTCTTCTAGAGTGAAAACTGTAACAAGCGAAATGCTGTTTCATATGTTGGATCACTTGATGTTAGGATTGTACAGTTGATTTGTTCATGTATGATAGATAACGTTTTTGTGTGGTTTTTCTGTATTACTATAAACTTACCTTTTTAATTTTGCGATATCAATAAAAGCAATAACCTCTGATTCATAACCGAGAAAGTATGAACTACTGTTCCTCATTTGGATCTTAATATTTTTTGAAGGTCTTGGGAAGTATGAAGAAAAATCATTTAACTTTGATGCTCTTGACCCTAGCAAAAAGCATTCGGGAGCATGGGTACAACCTAGAGGTTGGCATCTATATTATATAGAAACTTTTGGTGCTCACTTTTTTGTTCATTATATCTCTGATTCTTTGAAGTGTTTTCTTCCTTTCTTATATTCATCATTTTCCACATATCTTTAGTGGTTATTTCTCCTTCCATGCGAACATAGATATGAACAAATCTCTCACAAAAATCTGAAAAAATACATATAGCAGAAAAAGCCAAATGACTTGCAAATTTCATGCAATAAAATCCATACGATAAAAACAATATCATGGAGAAGTGGTGCAGTGATTGGAAGTTGGCAAATACCCTTGTTCAGATTTCATTATACCAGGTTTGTTCTGTTGAACTGAATGCCAAATCAGAACATAGTTAACTACATGACAAGAAAAACGATAGCAAGTGGGTACCAGGTAGAAACAAACCTCTTGGAGAAACAATCAGACAATGGGGAGGCAACAATAGATGGAGATGATGATGAAGCAACCAGATGATGGGATTGTGGTTGTGGTAGTAGGAAGACTTTGATGTACAACTCAATACTTGTACAATCGATTAGGTTTTCTTCTTGGAGGATCACAAATGAGTGTGATTTTAGGGTAACAAAAAAGATGATTGAAGTAGTAGGTTTCATGGAGGAGATGAAGCATAAGAAGAGGCAATAAGGGGAAGATGGGAATGAAAGGGAGAAAGAGGAAGTTTTGCTCAAATTCCACCTTAAAGTGTTTTCTTTCCATTGGGGGCACAAGTATGGCCAAATTGAAAATATTTTTCTTTACCTTCATTTCCTTTGGTTTCTGATGGCATTAATCCTCCTAAAGTAAGAGTTAGTTTTTTATTTTCAATAATGTCTTTACATTATCGTGCAAGTTATTAATGCGTTCTCAAAAATAAAAAGGTATTTTGTCTTAATCTTATATTGAATAAGAACACCAAAATAGGAAGTATTAATTTAATTTTGAACTCGTATAAATAATAACTTAATATGCAAGTTGAAATTTAAAAATGGTTAGCCCCAATACACAAGACTTTCACCAATATGTGATTTAAGGAAGCTTCCATTGTATGCAACCTTACTTTCACAAGTGGAGAAATATTTTTTGGGAGACTGTGAACTCCAGTTTACAATGGAGCAATCCTACTAGTACATTGTGTGTCACCCTTATGAACGTTGAAATTTAATGAGCAACTATGAAGAACAACTTTGTGATAAAATTGATTCTCACCTTTTACTTCCAACAATATCCTTAAATTACTGACATTTCCTCAAAATTAAGATGGTTATTAGTTGATTTGTCTTAACCTTACACGACACTTGATATTCTGGCTAGCCCTTTTTTATCAATAAATTTTTTTGACAGCAATAGAACTTCGATTGGTAAAACTAACTTTAGAAGGATATATACAGTGTTTTATTGGTGCATAACTAATCCTCATATGTATTATCTACATTCTCTAAATAAATGTGCCAAGGGAAATCCTATACTTGAGTTTTGTGCCAACATAATCTATGGATAGTGTTAAATATTTCAGGACAGTTTCTGGCATTTGGATCTGTACCCTCTTGGTTGCATTTTACAACCTTTTGACTGTATTGAAGCTAATCTTCTTTATCTCAAGTTCTCAACCTTATAACTCTTTTCCTAATGTAATTACCCCTTTATTGTATTATCGACATCTATGAAATAGATTGTCAGTTTTTAGTGTATAGGGTGATCCTCAAGCATTTCTAATTGTTTCTTTAATATTTGTGCAGATTTTTGCAATGAAAGATGGTGAAGCTCATTCTTTGTGGAATCATATTGGCTATGAGCTGATCATTTTGAATTCTGAAGATGCCAGTCATATTGATTGGTCAATGTAGGTTCTGATGTCTTTGGAATTTCTTTCCTGTGTGCTCATATTCCAATACCCCAACTCTATTTCTTTTGAGTATCTTATTCTTGTGAATAGTATCAGTGGTCTTTTGTTACTTCTCTACTTGTTTTTATTTTCTGCTGAAATCTAATCTTCTTTCTTTACAGTTATGAAGGTGTCATATTAAGCTCCCTTGAAGCAAGGAATGTTATAACAAGGTATGCTTCACTATTAATGCATTTGGGACTGGTACCTAATACCAGGATATGCATATAACTTCTGCAGTATTGATTGCAGTTTTATCATGTAATATGCTTGGTTCCCTCTTTCATGAAAAAATTTTGGTTCCTTGCATGTATTGGTATCTTAATGCAATTATGTGAATATGTTTTTGCATTCTTGTCTTATTTCATTTCTATCACAAGAATTTTTTTACCATTGTAGTTGTAAATTTCTTTGTTGATTTTTATAGCATTTATGCTCCAGGCTCTAGCATAGTTAATGTAACTGTGACTATCCTGATTTGTCATTCTATTGACTCTATTCTTGGTGTTTAGCTGTCTATACTTAGTCTTGTAGTGATATTGTACTCAATACAGATGTGGTGCAGTCTTAAACAGGAACCTTTTTACTCTGTGCCGTTAATATGGATTATACAAGAGGACACCCTAGCAAAGCGTCTTCGTGTATATGAAGAGAGAGGTTGGATGCATCTCATTTTCAATTGGAGAAATGTATTTGATAGGGTTGACGTTGTTGTTTTCCCAGATTTCTCTCTTCCAGTAATACTCCTGTTCCTATTCCATCTTTACCATATATATCATTTATTTAGACTTAAATATATAAAACTTTTCCTTTTCTCATTTTTTGTTTCATCAGATGTTGCATAGTGCACTTGACACAGGAAACTTCTTTGTGATCCCCGGATCTCCAGTGGAAGTCTGGTCTGCAGACATGTACTTTAAGTCCCATTCCAAAAGGCAGTTGCGGAAGGACAGTGGGTATCATGAAGATGATCTTTTGATTCTAGTCATTGGAAATTCCTTGTTCTTTGATGGAAAGCAGTGGAACCATGATGCAACCTCGCATTTCTTGGGACCTTGCTTAAGAAAATTTTCTAAAATGAAGGGTTTGGAAAGGAGATTCAAACTTCTATTTTTGTGTGGGAATGCCTTGGAAGGTCATGATTACACTTTCCAGGTATCCATAGATCAATTTCTCCTTCAATCATTTGGGTGGTTATCTTTGCAAATATGTTCAACCTATTCTCCATTTTGTTGGAGTGTCACTTTCTGCAAGAATAGCAGATATTATTTTCAAATGAGTTTCCTGTAGCACTATAGATTTTCACGTTAATACATACTTCTGTTCATTTAGATTAAATAAAAAACCGTTTTCTTAATTATCTATTGATTGATTTTTGTTATTTTCATTTTACATGCTCATTAACAAAAAATTTTCATAATTTTCTTGAGTGCTTAATTCATTACAAAGAATTATCATTTCTCTTTCATATTGTATGGAACTCAATAGTAGTAGTTTATTTTGTCTAATTAGCTGCTAGGTCCTTTGGTTATGATCACGCACTTGATTTTCTTTCTAATTAAAAAAATAAATAAATAGATATCATACAAAAACCATGGGAAAAGGAATAATGTCTCTCATACACCAAATAAAACTTTAGAGAAGTGCATGATTTCTATGTGTTCTATAGTGTGGGCACTAGGTTTGTCCTTTGTTCCAAATATACATAGAACCATGGGAAAAGGGGGGTTTTATTCCTTGGTGGTGATGGGTCTACATGCCCAAATTGAACTTAAGACAAGTGTGCAGTGACTAGGCATTTTTATTCTGTCTTTTTCTTCTATTTTGGATTGTGCATATCTATATACTTTCCATTACATGCTGTTTATTTGAGTGATGGACTGATCAAACGCATTTTTGAAATAGGAGATTGCATCAAATTTTGGATTTCCACATGATGCCATACGATGTTATGGCCTTGAAGACAATGTGAATACAGTGTTACTAATGGCTGATATTGTCCTCCACACAGTCTTTCAAGATGATCAAAGCTTCCCCTCATTGTTGCTGCGTGCAATGTCCTTTGGGATTCCTATTATTGTTCCTGATATGCCTATAATAAAGAAATATGTAAGTTTCGTGCAAATCTTAATATCTTATGATTATCACAGTGTTATTTTAATCATACAAAAACAACTGAGTAATGTGATGTGAAAGTTTTTATCTGGCAGATTATTGATAAGGTTACTGGCTTCATCTATCATGCTCATAATAGTGAAACATTGATCAGAGCTTTCTCGCATGCAATATCAGAGACAGGCTTATCTGACTTAGCCCACCTTGTTGCAAATTCTGAGAGATTACTATCCAAAGACATGCTTGCAGTGGACTGTCTTACTGAGTATATGAAGCTTCTAGAAAATGTGGTTCTCTTTCCGTCTGATACAATTCTTCCCCTCCCAATAGCACAACTTAAACAACGAACTTGGGAATGGAGACTTCTTGAGAAGGGAATGAAAAGCATGGATGATGTACCATATCTTGACAATGATGAGGATGATATTTCAATGACAAATGATAGCATTGTATACTTTATTGAAAATGAACTTGCTGATAAATATTCTAAACTCAACATATACCAGAATAATAGTGAGAGTTTCAATGTAGATTTCCCAACTGAGTTAGACTGGGAGGAAATTGAAGAACTTGAGTTTTTAGAAGATATTGAGAGACGTGAAGTTGAGGAGGTGATGGTTTCTTGGTTCTCCTTTTGTATATTTTGGAAGATTTACAAAAAATAGTTGCTTGATTTGGGTCTCATGTTTTTGTAGCTTGAAGAGAGAACAGAGAAAACTTCAGGACCTTGGGAGTATGTGTATAATGCTGCTCGAAAATCAGACAGGATGAAGTATGAAACATTTGAGCGAGATGAAGGAGAACTAGAAAGAATAGGAAGACCACTATGCATATATGAAATCTATAATGGAGCTGGTTCTTGGCCATTCTTGCACCATGGAACCATATATCGCGGCATAAGCCTTGTAAGTTTTTCTTTCTTCTATTTTTATGATACCTGCATGTGCATTTTCCAAACAATTGGTTTCTTGGTAATTCTGAATTGATGCTCTTAGGAAAAAGCTTTTGGAAAAAGTATAATGCTCAAACTGAGCAATGAAGCAAGCTTTTCTGTGAATATTTCTAGCATGAATTGAGAAATGTGTATGGCCACTTGTTTATATCTGGAAATATTTGATCTTTGATAGCCATGTCTCTTGTTCATTAATAACATTATCATGTTCATAGTTCACTTGTTTCTTTCATTTTTTTGACAAACATCTCTCATCTTGTTTAACACAATCTTGAAAGACTAAGCTGAGCAATGCTAAGAAATTTGTATGTGCTCTACTTTGTGTATTTGGTATGATCAGCCATGCTTAACTGTCAACTCATGGATTTTGTCTTGTTCTAAACTTAGTTCTCTCAGTTGTTTGGATTTCCCTATTCAGCTTTTAGATATACTTTTTTACTTTTTTTAAAAATGTTTCTGGGATCAGATTCATGTCTATATACTTATATGCTCACTTCTTTTCCCAATTTTTTCTCTATTTTACATTTGTTACATTCAATCTTTTGATTATTACTCTTTAAACCTCAGTCTAAAGGTGTTAAAAGATCTAGATCAGATGACATTGATGCTGTGGGAAGGCTTCCTCTTTTAGGTGACAAGCATTACAATGATCTTCTTTGTGAGTTTGGTGGTATGCTCTCTATTGCAAATAAGGTGGATAAGATTCATAAAATTCCTTGGATTGGTTTTCAATCATGGCGTGCTGCTGGAAGAAAGGTTTGTGTATTTTTATACACTATACATGCTATGCTTAATCATATTATTATTTTTAAATTTTTGTGGTGATATGTTATAGTATTATAAAAATATTTGAAAGAAAATGACTTAATGAAATGGAATTATGATTCAAATTGATGTTTATTTTGCATTGAAACATTTCCTTTTTTATTTTTTGAGCATTTTTATTCATTATTAATTGCATCAACAATTTGTTGGTGGAGATCTAGTTAATAGTGGATGAAATAGACATGAACTCCAGGGAAAGTATCAGTTTTTTGGGATTGATAATGGCCAGCCCCACATAGTGGGATTAAGGCATTAATTGTTGCCGATGTTGTTGTAATGTTATTTTTATAGAATTGGCGGAATTTATTAAATATAAATCCTTAGTCCCTTTCCAAACCAATAGTAGATAAAGGATGAGAAAATGGAGTCAGTACTTAATTTATCATTCAATAAACGTTATTGTTGGTTACCTTTCAGATGAAATAAAGCAGAAGAATTGATGTGGATGAGAATTAATGGAACTTACTGATTATTCACGCTGAAAGTGTTTTTGGGTGTTCTAAGCCCTTATCTTGCTGGTTAGCTTTGGGACTGCTTATAAAAACTTTCTTAGTCACATCGTAGTACAATAAAGTGGGTGGTATATCTCAAAGGCATCAGCACTTAAACCAGAATTTCTTCCTTGGGTTTTGTGCTTTTAGGTTCCAAATCCCTCTTGTAATCACATATTTACAGGGAAGGTCTCCTAGTCCTGTTTTTGTAGTCTTGGCTCTATCTTTCTAATAGACCTTCCATTTGTATCTTGGTTTTTTTAGCTAATACAATTTTAGTCAGTCTTAGAAAAATGCTATAAGAGTATTTGAATGCATTCCCTAAAAACATTTTCAGTGCTTGCAGGTTTATCAACCCCTAAGCTTTTGCCTTTAAAAAATAATTTCGTTTTGGTGGTTACAGATACTCCACATTATAGAATGCACCTTCAATCCTCTTATTATAAGAACTTCATTTTTCACAGGGACTTCAATTATCAATTTTTTTCTAGAATTTGGATATCAGTAACCCTAACATCTGATGTTAAGCTTAAAGTTGTCATAGATACTTGCATTTCAGTATCATGTAGTATTTGGAAGATTACACCTCAAATTTATAACTATCTGCACTGTATCTGTATGAAGAAGGATCATAATTAGTTTTTTCATGTATTTGCATCTATACCATTACAAAATATATTTAAGGTCTGCGCAATTATTGGGGAAGTGGCAAAGCTTCCCACTTGTATGGGATGTTGGGAGTTTGGGTGCCACTTGCATCAAAAGCATCTATCACACTGGTCATACGATTAGTGGTGGAGATTCCAGTAACTTGCTTGATAAAATTAAATTATTGAATAAATTGAAAGGGTTGATTTTCTTTGTGTCAGGTTGCTTTGGAAGCTTCTGCTGAAAACATTCTCGAAGAAACAATAATAGCAAAAACCAACGGAGACGTCATATACTTCTGGGCAAAGATGGAAATGGAAAGCAAGAAAGACATTGAGAATGATAGTCTCAGCTTTTGGTCAACTTGTGATATCTTAAATGGCGGAAATTGCAGGTATCAATCTAATTTCTTTCATGCTACCTTCCCAGATATTATCTGTTTGGACAATCTATTATTTTCCCAACATTGTGGCCCAATTTCATTTCTGATTTTGCACCGTTTCTCTTTATTGTTCAACCTGTAAAACATCTTTATTTGTTTTCTGAGGATGACACATTGTATTCCCCTTGATTTTTACCTACTACTCAAAAAAGTAAAATCATAGTTGCATTTGATGTTTGCTGAAATCAGTTTCTTTTTACTCCCATATTTTAATTTGTGCTAGATGTGGCATTTGTTGAAAGTTTCCAGTAACATTACTGGGAAGGTGGAAAAAATATGATTATGGTTATACATGGTGTATATTAGATACCTTAGTACTAAATGGATATCCAAAATGAATACTCAATAACCCAAATATGATATATAAAATAACTCAAACACTCTCCTTTAAATTGAAGCATATGTATATATCTATTATGTTAGGCTTAGTACATAGAGTGCCAAAAACCCCTTAATACTTTTACGAAGATGTTAACTAGTTGCTATGAAGATTGAATTTAGGGTGTAGAAACAATACCTCTCATTATATTTTATACATTATAGCAGTAGACCTTTATATACTTTGCGTGTTTATGAAAGGTAAAATTATTAATGATAAATATGGCAATCTGACTGTCATGCATAGACATGATCATGGGTGTCTCAACAAGAAAACCAAGCTCCAATGAAATTGTCCTAATAAACATCTGTGCTATGGACTTACACTATATCTCCACATTGGATTTGGAGATCACATTCTGCACGTTTTACTTTTCTTGTGCTAGGTAATCAGAGTACCTTCCATATGTGTACAGAAATTCGATGTGAACTTTTTATGTCCTCTCTCTTGCATATCCTAAGTATTAATATGTCTCAACTCTTAAGTGATCATTCCTTTTATAGGCCAAACCCTTTCCTGATGTAATACTGAAATAGGTTAGAATATGCAAGACACCACTCCAATAGACTTTCCTTGGCTCATTCATGGATTGGTTGAGTAGATTAACTGTATATGATATGTTGGGTTCATTAAGTAGCAAATGTAACCTTTCCAATCAACCATTTGTGTAGACAATTGGATCCTTTAACACTGAAGAAGTGTACTAGAAACGTGGTGTCTACTTTATAGGTGTAATCTCTTGCCTGTTAATCAAAAATTTCCTTTCCTGAAGATGATCAAGAATATACCTGCTCTGAGATAATGCTATCATAGCATAGGAAAATTCAAATCCTAGAAATAACATAGTGCTCCCATGTCCTTTGAGACAATTTTTTTTTTAATACTTGCAGAGTCACTACTTGTAAATAGAATGCCATCAATATACATTTATAAAATCACATATCCTGACTAAATATGTCATAATGATCTACAATGCATCTCTGAAAATGACTTTTCATGATAATCTCACTAAGCATCAGATAATAGGTACTTAGGGCATGCATTCACAACATGATAGTGTAGGTGACCACATTATTTTGTTGAAATGTATGGGAACATGTGGTTTGATGAATGATACCTATGTATGGTATAATTAAATATTAGACTATGTGAACTTCAAATTATTGTTAGTACACAAGCATTACAAAGTAATAAAAAACACATTTATTATTTCATTAATGAATTTTTTTAGTATATTAAAAACACTACTACGATCTTTTAAAATATATACCCAAGATGCTTGTGAATAAGTATTTATAAAAACAATATAGTAATGATGACATGACATAGACAACACCATGGTAGGACCCTTAATATTACAATGGATTAATTTTGATAAACTTTAACTCAATATAAGATGAAGATGCCTGAAAGTTACTAAGTGGTGCTTTTCTTGTTAACATGACTCTCAATAAAAAAAGGACAGAGAATTAGGGGAAAGCTTGTTGCAACTTCTTGCGAGAGGGATCATTGAGTTAAATGTGCCACAAGATGGAAGGATCATAGGTGGATGTTATATGTGCAAGTCCTTAAGTTATCTTATCATGCACCAGCAGTTACACTCTACATCCACGTTGGCATAAATCAGTTCTCTTCACCATTTGCATATCCTTAAATGTATAGTGAAAAGAAAAAAGGTCACACAACAAAGCAATTGTTTTGTACTGCCCTTGATGGAAAGTATGCATGCTATCAAGAAAGATATATAAAGGAATTTTCTAATTTAATTTGGGAAGAGGTTTGCACAACCTATTTTCTAGAAGTTGAATAGGCACAACTCAGTTATGGGTACTGTGAATGTTTATTATTGTAATGTAGTTGGGTAAATGGATATCCATTTACTAGGATCTATTATCCTATATATATATGCTCTTATCTCTAATGAAAATATTTTTTGGTTCTCCTTTCTCACATGGTATCAGAGCTTGGATTCTAACCCTAGTTGGCCTCCACCTCCACCACTTGTTTTCCTTTGTTGATGCCTCAATCTCTCATTCAACACCACTGACCCTCTCTCTACAAGCTGCTACACCCTCTATTTTGAGTTGACAGGACACCAATAAACCTTTGTAGGCCTTGATCCACCGTGCCAGCTTCACTAGAGTTGGTTCTCCCCATCCAGCCTCCTCCAAGGATGGCTTCTTCTATCTATTGCTGTTGGATTCCCTAACAGCATCTAACCTCTATTTTTTGTTTTTTGGCACTTACATCTAATCCTCTATTTGCTCAGTCCTAATGACGATCAAGCTCATATTGTTGCTTCCTCATCGTTAAAAGGTCTTCTGCTACTACCGTTGAGTTGGTGCTCAACTCTTGTTACTATTTACATGTCCTTTAGGTCTGAAGGCTGCCATCATGTTTTCTCTGCTGGTACAGTTTTTTTCCTCCACTGCTGCACATGCTCTCCACCATTGTTCAAAGGTCCTGACCACCCCTTAATCCCTTGTTCACCACTGCAACTCATTTGACCATTATTATCTAGCGTCATCTGCCCCTGCTCCACATCTTCTTAACTCTGAAGTGTTTTGACCGTTTTTGACACTGTCCTCCACTACAACCAGTCTTCCAGTAGTGTATGGTGTCGTTTGGCCAGCATACCATCTCATGAAGACAGTACTACTGCTCTCTCTTTTCACTATTGATTGCTAGTTTCTCTATAATGGCTACCTGTGATTCAGCAATCTGAATTCTCACTAGTACTTCAAAAAAATTAAATGGAAATTTTTTTGTTGTAGTCTCAAAGTTTTAAAACTTTCATTGCTGTCCAAAGGAAAGATCGTTATTTTACACAACTACCACTTGACATTAAAGAGATCCTAGCTATGATGATTGGTATGCACATGATGTTGTTATTGTTACTTAGCTGGAAAACAAATGGAATCTCATGTGACACATGGAGACATGATGTTACACCTTGCCAAACGAATTTGGGACACATTTAGATAAATGTATGGTATTGACAAGAACATGGTCAAGGTATATAAGATTTATGAACAAATTTTCTCTTTATGTATGGGAGATCAATCTATTTATGAGCATTTTGCCATGATTAGGTCACTATCTGAAGACTTGGATGTTTAGGGTGCCTTACCTCTTGTTGCCATCGATAGGGTTTTACAACCTTCTCTCCTCTCTTCAACAAGGTTCTTTAGCCTCTCTCTCTACTTCCTCCATTTTGATTCTATCATCTTCATTGTCGCTAGCAACTATTAGGGTTGTAAACAAGTTGAATATGAAGGGGCAGAAGGAAGAGATAAAGGAAAGAAAAGAAAGAGAAAAAAAAGAAGAAAGCATAAAAGAGGAAAAAGGAGAAAAAAAAGGATGAAGACGAGTTAATAAGGGGGAGGAGGGTGTCAAACATGTGAAAAAACCGAGAAAATAAAGGGAGAGAGGGATGATGTTTTTAATAAAAAAGTGGAAGTAAAAAAAAATGGTGAGAAAAATAAGATAGAAAAAAATGCTTAATACTTTATCATTAATGTCTAATAACTTAGTTGTATTTTCTTTTGTGAGTATTGACGTTGTTGCTTCATCAAAATTGTGTGTTCAATTTTTCCCTCTTTTCTTTATTAGATAATCAATAATGATTGTATTAGTATTTGTAATAGCATGTGTGCAATCTTTTTAGTATGTATAGGTGTTTGTATGTTGATTGAGTTTAATGATATCAATAATGAATCAATTTATTATTATGTGTAGGTGTACGTATGTCAACTAAATTTAATGATGTCAATAATGAAAGTGTGTACACTTGTTAAAGTGTGGTTAGGGTTTAACCATTTTTTCTTACTTGTATAACATTACTACTATAAAAAAAAAACATTACTACTATTATTAGTTGACATCTATCTGTTATGTGTTTCATTGTTTGGTTTATTATTATTTATTTATGTGTTTTAAGTGGATTTAGTCTCATATTGCTAGAATTATGTTTTGTCTCATTTTATGTAGTCTCTCTATATATAAATGACTTATTTGCTTATAAATGATATACAACTTCCACTCCATTTCTTGTATTCTAACACTCATGCTTACCTTTTCCTTTTGAGTAGTCATACTTGAATGCTTATTTTTGTGTTGCAACTTGCAATACATGATAAGAACATATCACTACATGAAATAACTTGTATTTATGTTTTTCACCTAATGTAATAAGCTTCGTGTCATCTCCATATTTCTTTGTAGTTCATTGTTAGCAGATGTATGAAATGTATTATAAACCAATGCAAGCATAAAATACTTTATCCGATCCATTGGCTACGATTGTAGATCTGCATTTGAAGATGCCTTTCGAAAAATTTATGGACTACCTAGCAATATGCCAGCTCTGCCTCCAATGCCTGCAGATGGTGATTACTGGTCTGTGCTGCACAGTTGGGTGATGCCAACACCATCCTTTCTAGAATTCATTATGTTCTCAAGGTAAGACTCTTTGTTCTTTCTATGTGATGTGTATTACGTTGGAAATTCATATGATATCGTAATTTCCCTTGCAAAAGGATGTTTGTAGATTCAGTCGACTCGCTGAACACCAACACAACAAATTCTTGTTTTCTGGCATCCTCAAAGTTAGAGGTAATATTTCTTTTCTTGATTGTATTGATTTCAGATGTGAAATCAATTTTTGGTGCATAGCATTTTTCATGACTACCATTTGATGCAGAGTAAACATTGTTACTGTCGAATGACTGAACTCCTTGTGAACGTCTGGGCTTACCACAGTGCCAGAAAGATGGTTTATCTAGATCCAACATCTGGGGAGCTTAAAGAACAGCATCCCGTTGAACAAAGGAAGGGACAAATGTGGGCGAAGTTTTTCAACTTCACATTGCTCAAGGCCATGGATGAGGATTTCGCTGAGGAGGCTGATGACGGTCTCCGCTCAAAAGATGGTTGGCTTTGGCCCTTTATGGGAGAAGTGCATTGGCCAGGAATTCTTGTCAGGGAGAGAGCAGAAAGGTTTCGAAGAAAGGAGCGTAAACGCAAAAGGAGCATGGAAAAACTAATTGAGCGACAAAAGCATGGATACAAACAGAAAGCACTGGGTGGATAGATAATAATCTGTCTTCGCTTGTGCACTAACCAACATTTTGTTCGTCTCTACGCTGAATTTCTGATGGATCCATCCGCCCGTGAATATTATCTCCAACGTTCACACAAGTGATTGAAGTCGGAGATTGCCAGATTTAATTGGTTGTGTGGGCGAAAGAGTACTGTGGGTTGTTGCTCGGTGGGCAAGAACTTTCCCTCACATTTTTCTGTATTTTTTCTCATTTTACGATTCACCTTCAAGCTTTTTTTTTCCAATTGGTTTTTTTTTTCCCGGGAGGGGGGTGGGGTGAGCATACGGGTGATTGTGGGAAGGTGTATGTTCCTAAAATGTAAATGACGGTGTTGAAACAATTGTTTCAAAGGAATTAGGGACTTGGTTCAATAATTGAACTTCCATTTATAAATGATTAATGCTATCAGCACTGGAACATTCATGTTAGTCCATTTGCATCTTTCAATGGTGCACCAAATTTATATTTACAGGGCCACCTTGTTCACGTCAACATTATTTTGAAGTTCTCAAAACTAAAATATACGAGAGTTTAAAGGTATTCAACTAAAGTGAAAACAAAAACATGATGATCGACGATAAGAACGAAGGTACCGGAGTCTTTTAGGGTTTAGGGGAGTTATCTTAAAAAAGGTGTTATGTACATGCATTTATGTAGACGGGCACATCGGTAGCCGATGCCCTGATAACCATAATTCTTTTCCAATTTTAGAATCAAATCGTTCATCAGGTGCTTAACTTGTAAATATATCAACAATAATTTCATTTATTTTTTCAATAATGGTATCCTCATTCCAAACTTGATATATCAAGAATGAAAAGTTCAGAAGTCGTTTTTAGTGTAGATCATGTGTGAGGACTGCACAAGGCACATGTTGAGTCTACGAGAAAAAATTAAATAATTAAGATTAAATTTCAATCATTAATTAATTCTTGTAAAAAAGATCTCCATCATTAACAATTTGCACTTTTGCTGACTTGTTTGGAAGCAGCATAAGTCTTAACCTCTATTATTTTCAAATTAGATTATTTTCTGACATGAAAATGTTGTTTTTATTCAGTAAAAAATGTAGCTTTACCGATTTCGAAATTGGGTCTGATCCTGTACTCCATAGTTTTATCATAGACTACCTTGTGAACTTAAACCTTTCAGCTGCGTTCTACCGGCCTTAAAGTAAAGTATTATGCGAAGAACTTAATTAAGAGTCTATTAATGTATGACAAAAATAGAAATGAAAAGTTTAGATGAAAAGAAAATGTGAAAATAGAAATAGAATGTTTGAAGAAAAATTAAAAATGAAATGCGTAGGATTGAAAGTTTAATTGAAAATTTTACAAAGCATTTTTAAAATATATAGTTAATACATCAAGTTTTTTAACAGTACAAAAATACACCTCATTTGTTATTTTTTAACAATTTTTTTTTTTTTTTTTTGAAAACATACCTTATTGTTATCATTATTATTTCCTTCCTTTTTTACGTTTTACTAACAATATTATAATTCCTTATAATATTGATTTTTAACTTCACTAACAATTTCCTTAGAACACCTTTTTACTAGTTTATACTTCTCCAAAATTTCCTTATTTCTAAATTTACGTAAGGTTTTATAATATATACTCTTTTTTATTTTATTATTTTTTAATTATACATCTTCATTTTATCACTAGTTATATACAATAAATGTCAACTGGGCCAAGCCCAACTGTGTCAACTTAACCCAATACAATTGGACTGTGATATGTGGTATGCATTACTTAGTACGAGTTAAATATTGTTAGACTTTTTGTAAATATATAATATACTATTTTGGAAAGATTATTGTTGTCCAACTTTGACATATCAAATATGTAATTTAATATGTTGAAAAGTATAACCTAATATGACCCAACACAATCAAATTATGTCATTAACTAGCACACTATGACACAAATAATAAACTAAGCCATGGATTGTGTCTAGGTTATTAGAAGGATTTTTGTAATTATATGGTATGACATGACCTATATATAATATAGATAGTTTCTAAGTATGATGTCAATTAATTAAGAGGAGTTTGTGTTTTTGAAAAGTACGAGAAATGGTGAAAATTTTAACTTATTATTTTTCATACTTTAGGTTCCATTTGTGCCATTGGAATTCCTAAGAAAGGAATTCAAGGGAAATAACTTTCCCTTTGACCAATTTTTAAATTTTGTTTGTGCATTAATGAAATTATGGGAAATCATTTCCCATGATTTCCTCCCCTCACACATTCCCTTTCATTTTCCCAATCAATCTTTTCCAACCCTACCCCCTTGGAAACATTGTGAAACCCTCACCCACGCACCCGAGCGACGTCGACAAAGATACCTAGACACAACGCTACTAGCGACTTGAATTGATTGTTGGACAACCTTGACAACCCTGCTCACGCATCTCTGCCCACACACGACCCGCTCCTATAGTTTCCCGCGGTGTCTCCTTTTCTACGTGTACAAGTCCTGTCTCATCGCTCACACCATTGCATGTTTGCCCCGTCCTTGCCCGCATATACTCCTCATGCGAGTCTCACCACTCGTTCTCCCTCCGACCTTGCCTCCCCACACGTCTGCCTACACTACACACGCTACCATCGCTGCTACCTCACCTCCTTCGAGCAAACCCGCTTGCATCATCGCCACCCAAAGCCCTACCTGTAGCCATTCCATAGTCAATCACCATTGTCATCGTCGTCACCGCCACCCAAACCCTTGCCCATGACCGCTTCATAGCTGATCACCATTGTCATCATTGTCATTGCTGCTCGATCGTTGATTGGGAGGATAAGGTTTTCAAGGAAGAAGACAATGGGAAAAAGGAAAAAGAAAAAAAGAAAAAAAATAAAATAAGGAAATTCTTATTATTGTTATTAAACTTTCATTATTAAAATAAAAATTAAACTTTCATTATTAAAAATTAAATTTTTAATAACTTTCATTGTTTTAATATTTAAAAAGTTTTAATATTAGACTTTCCTATTAATTCTCATGGCACACAAATACCCGAAATTTGAAATTCCACTCATTTCCTATACGTGCACAAACAACTCTCATTTTTGCAATTTCTCATTAAATTCTATTATTTCTATTTCTCATCTTTTTCAAAATTCCTATCATTTCATTTTTCATTATTTCCAAGTGCACAAACAGACCCTTAATTCCCAAAGAGACAAATCAAATTTATGCTAGTATATGAAACATGACTCATTAACACCTCTAATTAAGGTTACTTTACAAGACTCCTAAAATTTCCCTTACAATTAATATATGTTTTTAATACAAGTAGTTATTCATTCCAAAGTTTACTTCTTGTTTCCATATTCTTTTTTTAACAGAGTATCTCTAATTATATATCATTTTCTTTCCCCTTTTAGATTTCACCATCTAATTCTTGGATTCTTATATGTAATTTAGTTATTCTTGTCTTCCTAATTTTCATAATAGCTTCTAATACTAATAATATATGTTGTGTTGTTAAGTTTTCTCATGGGATAACTTATAATTTTTACACACGTACTCTTTGATCCATTATTATAGCAAAGGTAAAAAATCTATTTAATTAGCATTTGAATCACTCTTAATTGTAATTAAATGCTCCTATCTTCTCTTAAAATGAATTTTAGCCATTAATTAAAAGGTTTTAAGTTGTGTACAAGTCTAAAATTAAATTTCTCTCTTCATGCATTTTTATTACCAATACTAGATCTTCCATAATTTATTTTATATCCTATATTTTTCTTTCCTATATATATAGCAATTTAATTAGATCTCCTTGAATATAGAGCTTTTCACTACTAGATATATAAACGTACTATAAATTAAACTATCCAAATCTTCCTAAAATTTCTATTGAATAGGTTCTTCTAAACCTTTTTTTAGAGCATATGCACTAATTACATTAACTATTTTATTTCTTATCATAAACTTAATTATTATAATTCTATATTGGTATACCTATTCTCGGTCTCAACTACTATTTCAACTCCATCTATACACTTGGTATTTTCCACAATTTAAAACCACACTCTCCCTCCCATTTAGTTTTTTACATGTATAAAAATTAACATATTAATTTTTCCATTTGTCATTATATCCACTAATCCCACACTCTTACCAGTTGTCAGCCTAATTTTGATGTTTTGAATTAACTTATTTGGCCACCCTCATCCAATAAGGTGTGAAAACTCTTGCTTATTTTCCTTTCCATATATCCAACAGTACATACATCAATGTGTAAAGCTTAAAAAAAGAAAAAAGAAAAAAAAAGAAGGGTGTAAAGCTAGCTCCTAGCTGTTTAAGAGCCTTACACTTTGGATGGGGTGCAACATTATATGCTTCCCTGGCCTTTTGTATTTTTTAATTTCATTGCACTCAATGTGCATGCCACTAATAGAGTTAAACCTCAATAAATTATCTTTTTGATTTATATTCATGAAGGGTTGATAATTTTTTGTAAGTGGCTGTTTAATTACCCAATTAATGTTAACCCTCTTCTTTTATCCTGTGTTTGGGATCAACCATGAGAGCTAGGATGAAGAAAAGTTAAAGTAATTAACATTCAAACACATTCTATAAAGTGGCTGTGAATTAAGTAGCTAGCTAGGTTCAACTCTTTTGGTTGTTTATATGTATAACAACTCTTGTTTATATTTAAATAAAATTAAGTACAAGTACAGCTCTTGTTTTGATGAATCTATCTGAGTTTCTATTAATTCTTCTTTCAATTGAGAGAACCATTATTTGAAATCCCCATTCTTTCAAAAATAAGGTTTTTGGTAGCTAGATGTTTAATTCGGTTATGTTAAAATGTATGAAATAAATTAAACTTAATATATAAAGAATTCCGCTCATTACCGACGTTGTTTTTGAGTATTGTTTCTTTCCATTCTCTAACAAGTTTAGTCATTTGAATATATCAATTAATAGTGCATTTATGTGTACTTAGTTTAGTATCTCTTTAATGAAGCAATTAGAGAGAGAGAGAGAGAGAGAGAGAGAGAGGGGAGATCAAAGGATGGTGGAAAGCATGAACAGCTCACACGCAATTAACAACTGAAAAATAAATGCATTTTCTCCCTTACAAAAGAGCTGTGACCTCTTTTTCCAAATAGAGTTTTGCGTTGAAAAATGTAATTTTAAGTTATAATTTTTTTAGAGAGCAATCAAGCAACCCGGAATTAATATAATTATTTGGATGAAATTAAAAGTGGATTTTGAAAACTATATATTTTTGAAGAAAGATATGACCTAGTTTTGTGGGGTTTAACAAACAGATCCATAATTTTTTCTTAATTATGTGTAGGAAAAAACGAAAAACATACATACATATATATATCCCAAAAGAAAAATTAAGACTATATATGATAATTTCCCTCATCCAAACGCAACCCAATTAAAAATGCATTTTCTACAGTCCCATCAACCAAAATCTGGCAGTTAATTGCATTTACGTGCCAGAAACACCTAAAATAACATCTAGCTATAAAATGTAATTTTCTTAAAAAACCCACATTTTTTGAAGAAAAATGTGGTTTGAGCGCTGACCAATTAATTAAACAAGTCCTTAATTCAGCAGCTACTTTTTCAATCTACTTGATTAATTGAGAAGTATGCATGTGGTGACGTTATATTACATCGGCAGATCATGGAGTTTACGTCCAACCTTTTTATGATTTCACTTCATATTTTCTCATTTAGCTAGCTGGATTTCAGAAGCCTTCCAGGTGTATTATGAAAGAAAGAAAGAAAGAAGAAGAAGAAGCCTTGCAGGTTGTGGAACAGTCCTTGACACGTACAGATCATGTCATCTGATCGATCAGCTAATGTGCTAGAATTAAATTACTACTCCAATTAATGGCAAGAAGAATTAACTAATTTAATTACCAAGAAAGAAAGTACAAATATTAATTCTACCAAGCTAGAAGAATGCTAGCTGATCTGCAAAACTAAGCACATATATACATTCAGATCCCAGAAGCAATAATTAAATCCGAGGGTCGTCCAAAGCTGATCGAATTATAAGATAGAACGAAAAACAAGTGTATAATTAGTACTGTAGATCCAAGGAAATTAACAAAACCACACTCGCGTTAACAGGTACGAATTCATCAAATTAACGGAAAAAAGAGAGCTATAAATTCTTAATATCAATCACTGTAAAAACACAAGGATAAAAATTATGAACCATTGAAAGAAACACGGAAGAAGGAGGAGGAGGAGGGAGGGAGGGAGAGAGAGAGAGAGAGAGAGAGAGAGAGAGAGAGCAATAATTAATTTCTAACAGGTGGTCGGGATCGAGGTGAATTCTATTCGTCGCCGTCGAAGTAGCACCGCTTCCGCTTCCCACCGCAGATCGGGCGGAAGAGGCGGTCGATTTCGCGGGAGTCGATGCGTATGAGGTCGGCGTGGAAGAGTCTCCTCCGGCAGCGGTGGAGCAGGACGACCCTGCGCTTCTTCGGCGGGGGTGGACAGCTTGTGACGGGAGGGATCTTGCACTCCTCCGCCGTCGGCGTCCTGCACTCCTCTCCGTCCCCCTGATCCCGATCCTCGCTTGGACAGGGGATTTGCGTGGTGAGAATTGAGGGGCTGCTGCTGCTGCTGCTGCTCAGGGCCACCTCCGGTGGGGTGCAGCACGGCTGCGGCGACGCCGATGACATTATGGTATCCGAGGAGGACCGTGGGTCAATTGTCTGTGGGATGTGGCGGTGGTCGTCGCCGCAGATGATGTATATAAGCATGAGAGGGAGGAGTGGCGTGGCTGAGAAGAAAAGAGAAAAGCGGGGGCGTGACAATGGTGGAGCTGTGGGGCAGGAGATGAGTTGTTGGGCCGGTTTGCTCATTTATTCACTTGTTTTTTTCATCTTCCATTATCATCCATCCATCCATTTTGAGATAAATTTATCATCCAACTTTTTTTTTTCTTTTTTTTAACCTTGAGAGTTAAAAATATTAGCGTTGAAGTTAAGTTCAAAGTTAAAATTGTATAGTAAGTTTATTGATAAAAATTTATACATTAGAATATATATATATATATAGTAATAATGATGTTAGTATAGTGATTCTGAAAGTAAAAAAAAGTTATTAACAAACAAAACTCGGATTTCATTTAATAATAATCTTTAATCTTAATTTTAATTTTAACTTCATTTAAATTTTCATATAAATTCTTATATACAATTAAGTTTTTATTTCACAATTTATTTTAAAATTTAAGTTCATTAACGAAACTCAACTTTCAACTATCTACGGTATTTAAATTAAGTTAAAATACCTCATTATTAACGAAACTCAACTTTCAACTATCTATAATATTTAAATTAAGTTAAAATACCTCATTATTAAATGCACTCCCCTCCCCCTAAATCTCACGTTGTTAGTGATGCAGAAATACAAGTAATGTGGAGACTAATTAATTAAGTGAACCTTAGGTCCTTAAAAATTTTCTCTGTAATTAATGGTATATTTGTAATTTTATATTACCGTGATGTTCTAACTTTAATTTCCCTTGTATGAAAGGACAGTCTTTTAATTGTAATAAAATAACATTAACTAAGAAAAAATTATAGATGATTTTTCACTACTTTGGCATTCCTATAATAAGAAAAATCAATTTTTCATTCCCTCTACCATCAAACATGTTTTCCTCTATGTATGCTTTCTAAAGTCTTCACCTTCGCTCACACCCCTCTTCACCCTTGCCCACACCCCTCTCTCTTCTATGCATGAACTCTTTCACGCACGATTTCTACCCTCATCCATTCCTACCCTTGCCCATCTCCTTTGCACATGATCTTCTCCACGCACGATCTCCACCATTGCCTATCCCCACTCTTGCTCGTGCCCCTCTCCTCCCTCGCCTCTTCACATTGCTCTCCCCCCCCCCTTACCTTCTTTGCCACTTGCTGTTTGTGCCCCTTGTCCATGTCCCTCTCCTCAATCGGAACTTCTGCGAGAGGAACAATTCGTTCACACACGATCGGAACCTCCACAAGGGCATTGGGGAACTTTGAACCTCCACAAGGGTGCACCTCCTTGAAACTTTTGAACTGAGATGAGAGCGCTTAGGAAGGGAAAAAAAAAGAAGGGAAAATGAGGGAAGAAGAAAAGAAGAAAGTAAAAGGAAAAGAAAAGGTGAAAAAAAAGAAAGGAAGAGGGGAAAAAAGAAAAAAAATAAAGAAAAAAATTAAAATATTTAATAAAAATTATATTTAAAAATTAAAAAAATTCTATTTTTTTTTAAAAATATGTTGTATATGTTTTATTATTTTAATTAAATTATAAAAAAATATTTTTAAAATATATAAATGTTAATGTGACGAGAATAAAATAACAAGAAGAGTATATTGAAGAATGTAAATGTAATAATGAAAATTAAAAGTACTCGTAGAAATTAAAAATAATGTTCGTAAACTTAGTGATGGATTTACCGTACTCTTATTGTAGGTCATAAGTCCATCACTATATATATATATATATATATATATATATATATATGGAATTTATATTACGCGCGTGCTGGATTCGATAATCTTTCGCCAGCTACATGCTTATAGTGATGTTACTTATGGTAACGTATGTGTTTGACCTATAGACCATAGTGGCCATTTATTTTTATCATAATAATATTATTTATTAAAATTATAAGGTTAATTATTTAAAATTTTAAAATTAATTATTTTTTATAATTTCAATTCCTTTCTTTACGTACAAATACCTGAATTTTCAATTCCCATCTTCTCTATTATGTGCACAAATATTAATTCGTTTTTCGTCTTTTTCAGTAATTTTCATTTTCCCTCGAGAATTAAATTCTCGTTTTTTTTTTCTTATCATTTCCGTACACAAAACCCCCTGATTTTTTCCCTTAGATCTCCGTAAACTTGCAGTAATATTGAATAAACGCATTTGATCTCCGTAAACTTGCGTCATTTCCGGATATATATATATATATATATATATATATTGCTGTAATATAATAACAGATCACGTACTTTATGTTATTTTTTTCTTCCTTCTTTAATTAATTAGTTTCCAGTACTGCTTTCTCATCTACCACATACCAAAGCTCTCTCCTTTTTCAACTTTTATTGATTAGATGGTCCACCCCACTTAATAAGTTGCTTGGCTTGTTGGCGATTCCCTCCCTCTTAATTCGACGAGGCTTACGCTATGCTCATGTGGAGATTAATTGATGGCTTTCTACCTCTCTCTCTCTCTCTCTCTCTAAACACAAGTGGAAGAGCATGATTTAGGGAGCAAACCAAGCAAGTTAGATGGCGCACGCCAACGCTTGATTAATAGGCCGGACTTGCGCAGATCTGGATCCATTCCTAGGTTTATTTGATGGTGTGTTTGATAATGAGATATTTTAATTTTAAATATTGTAAAAAATTAAAAGTTAAGTTTAAACTTTTATATAGGAATTTATACGTATAATATTATAATACATAAGAACTTATGCAAAATTGAAACTGTAACTTCAATGATTGTTACCAAATAAAACTTAAATATAGTAGAGGTACGTGAACGTACGCGTATATATTATGATGTGTTGTAATACGTACGTACGTACGTTCTTCGATCTGCTTTAAAAATGGATCCGTGGACTACAATTGCGCGCGCGATATATGATAATTCGAGTATGACCAAGAATTAATGATTCAGCGATTGGCAAACAATTAATTGATTGTCGTTGCATTTTACCTTGCGATTTAATTAAAAATTTCATAATTAACAATCATTAATTAATCTCACACAAGCATTTATATATATATATACACAAAGACCGGCCGGCCGCTCTAGTATTTCAAGTTGAAGTTTCTCCACGTACGTCCGCTGTTATTTAATATAATTGCAGCTTCAAACAATCTTGATTAATTCTGCCATTTATTAGTTGCAGGAGATAAACCAATTAATGCACATGATTATTATTGAGATACACTCTTAAAAGTACATTAGACTATTTGGAAGAGAATCTTTCACAATACACAGATTAAAGTTCATTACATCATACTTGATGCATGTGAGAATATTACAATACTTCTTCGCACTTGTGATGAACTCTTAAGCCGACAAGTAACATTCATTACACATATTCTTTAGATGAGATGCTTAAATTGAAGCAACTAAAAAAACACATGTTTTGAATCTGACTCTAATACTATATTGAAATACATTCTCAAAAGTCCATTGAATTATTAAGAGGAGGATTCTTCACAAATAAAAATCAAGGTTCACCATATCACACTTGATGTGAGAATATTATTCTAACAACTGTCTTAAAAGGTAACAAATGTTCAAATTTCATTTGATAACATTAAAATTTTATTTTAAAATTAATTGGTAAAGGAGTCTATCATCATGCACATAATTAATTAGTCTAATTAAATTTATTTTTTATTTTAACTGATGTAGAATTATTCTAATAATAAAGTTATCAATCAATCTCTTGGAAACTGGAATGGAGTTTCGTACATGCACAATGGATATATTTTCAGAAGAAACAAGATAAATCATGGAAGATCATATCATATATATATATTTAATTAATATGATGGATCATCAGTGTGTTGCGCTGTTGCGCGCTTTGCCTTCCATGTTAATCATGCATGACTTAAGTAAATTAATCATGACCTAACTACTTCCTCAACATATATATATTGCTTGGGACTAAGTAGTGTATCACACATTTGATCTCTTGCAACTGCCATGCATATGTTTATCGCAAAATTAAACCAGAATAATCCCGTGATCTTAACTTGGTGCTAACTATAGTTAAGATCGTACCAATTAAATTAAAACATAAAGCGTGTGTTAATTTATAACCACTGGAATAATCACCGAAATGAGACATATACAAATAATTGCATGAGTGTTGCGTATACTTATTAACCCTAGCTAGCATATATATATATATATATATATATATTTGCAGTCAACGTAATGTTCTTGGAATTTTTCAGATGGTGCTCATTTGAGATTATTTTAATTTTTTTTATACTTGTGACTATTTATATGTCTGTAAGTGAATATGCGTAAACTAATTACTTTTTTTTGCGTAAACTAGTCACGTACTTTAATGCCGACCATATATAAGGAATAAAAGCGTTCATCATCTTATAATTTAATTTAAGTTTAATTTTTATTTTAAATAATACAATTCAACACAAATGCAGTAGGAAATTAAACAAATGGCTTTAGTAATTTAGAAAATAAATATATTTAAGATAATTCAAATATATGAAAATAAAAAATACAAATAAATATGACATCATCATCTTTTCCGTATATAGAAGTAGAAAATGGTATGGGAAGAGGCAGCTCACCCACGTGCACGGCGGTGTTCGCTTTTGACCGTAGCCGACGGGGACCGGATGCATAGGATACCACCTTGCGTCGAAGGGGAGCCACCGCTCGTCCAACGACCGCGGACCGGAGCCGGTGACGTCCGTCCGATGAGAAGGCAACGGCGACGGACGGCCGTAGCTGCCAGGGCCATCGTAGGGAACCGACGACCACCGCGGGTACCGACCAGACTGCACGGAAAGATCGGGCCGGTCGGTGGTGGTCTTTTACGCCACCACCCACTCCGACGCGTCTTTCCACGTGAACGCTGCTCGTATCGAGTTTGCTCGGATCGTGCATGATTATTTTTTTTCACTTTTTCTTTTTTCTTTTTCCTTAAAAAAAGGGAGTGTCACTTCATCAGCCAAGTTTAGAGCATCCTAGGTGTCGGCTGACGTCATTCCTCCGTAGGCTTTGGATTATAACACGTTCAGTCGGATGGCTTTGTTTTTTATAATTAATTAAAGTGTCAAGGATATGTAAAAGTGATTATTTATATAATGTTACAGTTAAGATACGTTAGAGTGACGAGACGGAGTTAAAGTTAAAAGTAACGAAATAAAAGAAGTTGAACGGTAAAGTAATTAATATAGTAAAATTTATTTTTTACTGTGATAATAATGATATGTTAGAATTTATGTAAAGTTAAAATTGAAGTTAAAAAA
>JAMKPZ010001522.1:0-52479 GCA_024699675.1 Amphibolis antarctica | reverse complement strand
GGTTGGTGCCATCAAATTCTTTTTGGTATATCTTTTCCCAAAATGGTGGGCTATCTACACCATAAACCCACTCAATTGTAACAGTAACCACAATATTTCTTATAATTCAAGTCATGATGAATTCTGCTTGATTCCTTTCTTTTGAATAATTGTGAGAGATGGAGGAACTTTTCTTAATGCTATATCATGAAGGCTACGATATAAAAATTCACTAGTCACTAATTCCTACTTCGAAGCAAAAGCTAGGGACATCAACATTTACATATTTATGTCAATAAACCAGAAAACTAGGTTCAAACTGATGTAAAATGTAGATGAACAACTAATGTTAAAATAATAGACAATATGTAAGATCAATGCAAACATAAGAAAGCTTTATAAATTATAAACACAAAAGAAAAGAGCATATTAAAGCAGATACCTACAGTGAAAAAATGCAGCCACTGCTGACAGCAATGCAGCATCAAAAAGAGAGCCATCTGCATTCAGACAGTAAATGTCCTGCAGAACACAAATAAGAAATTTATTATAAAGAAATTAGAACTTAGGAATGTGATATGCAGTTTTAATGTGAATAAGGTACAATAAAAGAAGCAAAGAAGAACATTAACTACCAGATAGGCCATCCAAGCAGCCTTCCCACTGACCAAACAGAGTTCCTTCATGTTCAGCATACCAGAACTGCAGTCACTCAAAATGAGAATCACTTGAACACACAATAAATGACTAACTTATGTAGGGGTGTAAATGGAGTGGATGTAATGCGAATTTGTCAATATCCAAATCTAAATCCAAAAATCTTTAACCTCATATGAATTCAAATCCAAATCCAAATGAATGCTAATTTATACGTCAAAATCGCATTCATACATCCAAATTTGGATTATCTGAATCTAAAAAATATTTGAATTTAAAATGAAAAATAAAATATGAACCCCAGTCTGATTCTAAAAATATCATAATTAATGAAAAAATTAAATGTAAGCATTTTAAGAAATATTTTACATAAATTAAAAATTTTAAATTAATTAATCATGTATTATATTCAACAATTTCAGTCATAATGCTAATATGTAAGATAAGTCATATAAATCCTTTTCATCTATGTATTTCCATCTATAGTCAATTTTTTTGTTTAAATTACATAAATTTAAAATTTTCTCACAATTGCCAACCATATAGTTTTAAGCAACCTACTTCTTTTGGTTTCTTTTACACAAATTAATTCTGTTCTTCTAACTAGTGCATCTTTTGGCCTCCTAAAGATATAGTCAATCTACCTTGCTAATTGTCTCTTATATTCAATTGGTGTATTTCCTACCCTAATCCTAGTAAAGTTTTTTAGCTTATCTCTTATGATATTATCACTAATCCATATAAACATTCACATCTCTGTTTTACAACCCAACACTCTAAGTCATGAAATATAGCCAAGCAAATAGTATTTTTATTAAATTTTCCTATTAATTTTAAGGGTATCCTTGTATCAAATAACACTCCAAAACATTTCTCCACTTATCCACTCCACTTTAATCTTGTGAATAACATACTTTATAATTTCTCCATTGCCACTTATTATAGAATCTAATTATTTAAATTCTTTCTTTTATGAATTTCATTACCATTAAATTGTATACTAATCATGTATTACATTCATAAAATTAAAAAAATCCATTTATTTCATCGCAGGTTTATATATTCAATCATTTGAATTTGATCTCAAGCTTATTTTTTAAGATCATTGTCATGTTAACATAAATATCATATACGGAACATTTTTATATCTTTAAGTATCACGTACATAAATAAGTATTTAATAATACTACTTTCGGATATCAATTTTTTGGATCAAATGTACTAACATCAAAATGAATTCAAAGCTTTTTGAATTATGATTTTCGGATTATAATTCAATCAAACTTTTTTTTGGATAGAAATCTGAATTTTTGGATTTATAACATCCTCAAATGTATACAAGCCGTAATCTAATCATTGTGCAACACAAATACAACATCACAGTCACAATTTATCCCTATTTATACTGGCACTCATGTTTGTGTTTTGACTTTGTAATTTGTACTTGCAAGTGCTTGTGTTTGGGCTTCCCAAACATCCATCTTAATACTGCTGACAGAGTCAAATGAAGTAGTAATGATTGAGCCAATCTAATCAATGTTCATGCTTCCTTATTGTAAAGTCAGCATGATTGTGATTGACTTTTGCTCATGTCTATGGTCAATATAATTAGCAATCTTTCATGCTTGTTATTGCCTACCTATTATTAGCTCACCTACAACTACTTAAATTCATGCTTATCTGATACCTATCTGGTATCCATCAGCTTCTATTTCAAGTTATTTCTTTGTTTTTAATTGTGTTAGGGTTTGTTGCAAGTTTTGCACCTTAGATGCTCCAATGTCATATGAGAGTTATAGTAAATAGATATTGTTAGAATAAGTGATACATGGATCTTAATTGAGGTACTTGAAGGTTAAGTAAAGGATTTATTGTTGGTCATGTAATAATTATGTTATATATAGGAGATTCTACTCTTTCTTATGATACATAGCACAATGAGATCATTTCATCCTCCACTTCTAACACAAGCATTGTTTCTTAATTCTTATGTCAAACTATGAAGATCACCTAACTCAAAAATGCCAAATTATTTACAAACCTTCTTTCTCATAAGAATTACCAAAACCCACCAAAATACATGACACATGTAAAACCTGTCTACCATTTTATCAATTAATAAAACATTTTCGTGAAGAAAATCTACAACAGTAGACCTATGATGCTAAAAAAATTTATATTCCAATCCAAATGAAATGTAGTAAAGATATTTACGCAAATAAATAGCTGGACAACTAACCCACAACATCCACAACCAAAACCAGGTTTAGATCAAGTTCATAGTTAGTGAAACTAAATCTATGTTACAGTATACCATTTGAACATTTAACATCTTTGTTAGAATCAAATCATAACAGTGATATTCCTACTACATGGAATGTAGCATCTAGTTCCTACATTCCAGGTTATTCCAAGCTATGATACCATTTGCAACGTCAACAACATCAAGCACAATTATTAAAGCTTAAGTTAATTAGCAATTGTTCATAGTCATTATTTAGATTGATTAATAGTTGAATTTAAAGTAAATCTGGACTGTTACGGCTATCATTTCATTCCAAATGAAAAGGAATAAAAGAATAAGATGATAAATAAAATTACCTTACAATTGCATCAGATAGTTGCTTCGATATAACAGGAGAAGCTTCTGCTGTCCTCCCAGGTCTAACAACGGGAGAACAAATTGGGGGCATTGTAAAATCAATAGCTGAAAAGCAAAAAAACCACGATAATACATTCACAAGGCACACATAAGCGTCAAGAGGAAAGTGTGAACAAAAATGATAGTACGGCCCAGTACCAAGCGAGCCCTCGTCGGGCGAGTCGGAAGTAGGACTCATCACTTCAAGCTTTATGGCTGCTAGCATGGTCTGCGAGATCCACAAGCGAAGCGGCATTTCAACAAACAGAACGAGAGCAAGTGGCAACGGTGAGTTGAGTTTCCGTTGGACCTACCGTGTCTCCGATCTTGACGAGGGCTGAGCCGTCGGCGGTAGCGACGGGTCCGAGAGCGATGGCGGTATCCCGTGCCTGGGAAAGTGGACGGGCATCGGGGCGGATGGACTCCATGAAGTGGCGCTCGTAGTAGGGGAGGGGGAAGAGGCGGCGATACGCCTCGACTTCCATTTTTCTCGCGAACTCGGCAATTTCTCGGTTTCCGTCTACCGTACTCACCGCCGCTTCCATCCCCCCGTTCTCTCTCTCTCTCCGCGTTCTTCTTCGCGATCGACACTTGTCCGGGCGTGCTTGCAGTTTTAGGGACGGGTGGCGACCGGTGGGAAGATGCGTCCGATGACGGCGAGGGAAGACGGACGGACGGGTGGCGACCGGCGACCGCGAGGGAAGATCGGCGGATTCAGCTGCCCGAAGCCCTTGATCGTGGGAGGCGGGAGAACGGCGACAGCTCGCAGAAGAAGACCAGCGTCCTACCGTGCGCGCGGTGAAAAGGTAAGTTTGTAATAAATGAAAATATAATTTTAAAAGTTTTTAAGTTAATATTTAATAATTTAAGTAATTTAAAATAATATTTTATTATAAAAATTTAATTTTATATTTAATAAATTACTATAAAAATTTAATAATATATAATAATTAGAATTCAAATCTTTTTTGTCGAACGAAATCTTATTCTTGGTTTACTTACATTTTTTTTTGTCTTAGACTTCATTCTTTTTTTTCACTTCTAATTTTTAAAAGTATTCTCAACTTAATGATAACATATATATTTCTTAATCTACTTCTTCCATTATCAAAATTATTATCCTTAAAATCATTTTTTCTACTCTTAGAAACTAAAAGTGAAAAAAAAGAACAAAACTAATTTTCTATACTTAATTCATGAGGTATACTCTTTTTCTAACATCTCTCTGCTGTTGCATAAAAGAGTGTATTTACAGGTCCTTTTTAGCTTCAAGAATTAGAAAAAGTAAAAGTTGAAGTTCATTTTGTAAATAAAGTTAAAATTATATAATAATTTACATAATAAAAATTTATACATTAAAATTTATATAATAATAATAATATTAAGAATAATTCTAAAAATTAAAAAATGTTGCTCGTAAACGTACCTTAAGATTCTAAAACCTTATTTTGTTTAGATTAAGACATTATTAGTAAATAAGGTTATCCAAATGAAGCAATAAAGTAACAATTACATGAGATAAGGTTTATACCAACAGTAATTAAAATAGTTTACAACTCTATTCAGTAAAAAAAATTCATTGATTTTTTCATCATGTAACATTAAATCTCTATAATAATTTACCAAATATAAAAAGATCCCTATAGTACACTCCACAAAAGATTCACATAAAAAAATCTACTGATCTTTTACAATAATTATAACTAAAAAATTACTTTACAGATCTTTTTTACCAAATACAACCTAAACTTGATTTGTAAGATACTTCAAGTGCTCGTGCCCAGAGATCCAATTGTTCTCCAAATTGCCCAACATGCTAGCAGAGATCAATAGCAGTAGCCGAGATGTTTTTTTTTTTACAATTATTACGTTAAGATAATTTTACTAGATTAACAAAATTTTGAATTTAAGATCATAAGTTTTAATAAAAAATTTCTCTACTACTAAATGATATGGTAACGAGATGTTGTCAAAGACAACTTCCCTTTGATGGTCTGATTGATGCATGGGACTCCATTTTGCATAACAGGCCTCAATGTTAAAATGGGAAAATTCATAAAATGTATTTTATGTACCGAACATTTCAGAACAGCTTGTTAAGAATGCAGCAAGAACTGCTGTATCTAAGCATCCAAGGATAAGCTTTTGCCAGCTTTCAAACTTCTGCTTTCGGTTCCCAATTCCAGTGGATGATGAGTTGAACAAGGTACCTTGAGATCTCGAAAACCTCGAAAGATGATGGGCTACTCATAACCTACTTTGATACTAAATAAAAAAATTTTATATTTCAACAAAACTTAATTGAGTGATTGAAAGATTCTCTATTATATTACAAGTAAAACTATTCATCCTAACTGTTGAGATACCTTCAAATATTTTGTTGAGAGTAACAATGACGACGATGATGATAATAATAATGAATGACATGAGTTATAATTTTAACTTGATCTTTTTAAAACAAATATGATGCATACAGCAAAAAGGTCTTTACATATATGTGTAAAATCTATCCAGTTCGGCTAGCTAAATACAAATATCACTCGGTAACTAACAAGAAGATACAAGTGTATCAAGAATACCATCTTCTGCTTTTCTTCTCTGAAAGCGTAGGGAATCTAGTTGAGTTGCACATCGATGAATAGAGCCTGAGAAGAGATAAACACACAACTCTTCACGAACTGGGAGGCTTGAAGTCAAGCATTTCCCTAATGTTCAGCCGAAGAGAAGGGCCCATGGATGAGCATATATGGGCACTCTTCCAGTATACACCTTTGGCACCAGAGGGCTTATTAGCTTCTATGGATTTCTGCAGTACACGGAAATACAAAAGGATTGTGTTGTGTGTATGTATATCAGTAAAGCATGTATACGATGAGAGGTCTGTTGCCCCTACAGAATCACTGTAGAATGAGTGCAAGGGGATACCACGGCAGCAGCCAAGTTTGTAAGAAGATCTTCGTTTGGAAAATTTGCCTTCCCGAAAGGAACGTGAACTATTCCAGTTTTGTCCACTCTATATTCAACTTTCCCCTTCTTAAACTCCTGAATGGCCTGAAAAGGGATAAAGTGGTTTAGCTTTCTATATTAGAAAAACAGCTGACTGGAAAATGGATCGTCATTCATACTCAAGCCTTCAATTCATACTGACGACAACTTAAAATTTAATTTACACGCAATAATTCTAGACTTTCCCTGCTTCATTCAGATATCGTCGGACCTAAAATGAAAGCAAAAGTAGTCTTTCAAATGTGAAACTCATGGCATAAAGATCAAAATTAAGGAATAAGTAAATGCTGTTAAGCAACATGTCCACAAGAACAGCTGGGTAACAGCTGGGTAACACCTTTTTGAAAAGTATATGACCATCGAAAATTTCTGATAAAGAATGCTAGGCAAATTACTTTTTCAGATTTTTTTTTGATAATGATAAGTTGGACTGGTCCTCATTAATATTACATCCGAATTTGATTTCTGTGGATCTCGAACTTGAAACTAATGCATACCTCATGCATCCAAATATCAAAAAGCCTAAATTACTTCTGAGAAAGAGAAATGAAGAAATGTAGTGCATAAAACAATTCCCAAGCGTATTGCAAGTCGAGGCTCAGTATTTGCAATACCTGTGGTATATCAGAAGCAACTGTTCCAGCCTTAGGATTTGGCATCAATCCACGTGGTCCCAAAAGCTTTCCTAAACTAGCAACCTGAAGTATGTTCGAAAAATACTTAAACAATATTCATAAAGGTTATACAAGATCACATTTTGTTTATTGTCTTGATGGGTGGAATGTTTGAAAATACAGTTCTTATTCTTAAAAGTTTATCACATGTTGAAGGACTTTTGCATACAAGAAGGAAATATCACGTGAAACAGTCAACTCAAACAAATACATGAACAAAATTGTACATGGGTAACACCAAATGTAGCAGTGAAAAGCAAATGTACCGTAGAAAAGAAATAAAAAACCAGTGAGGATAGCCACCATACAAAAGAAATAAGAAACCTATGATGAAAGCCACCAACACAATTTCCAAAGGCAACTAGCAGAAGCACACATTAAGTTCTCTTGGTAGGCAAGGACCGTTATCTCATTATGATTTCCACGTTAGATTTCTCCACAGAAGAAGCTTCACACATTCCACATCTAAACATTTTTGAACAAGCAAACAAGACACATATTTTGGCAGTATGTACTTACTAAAATTACTTGAAATGGAGATGAATTTAAATAGCAATGCCAAATCTTCGTCAGAACAATGGAAATATTGGTAAAACAAATATCAATAAACTAGTAGGGAGGGATATCAACAACAAGCAATGTCAATCGTACTATGTGAGTAGACACACAAATCCTATCTCTCCATCTTTTCTTTGCATTGATAAAGAAATTTCGTTAAATCAGAGAGTGATTGCAAGAGGGAAGGTACAGGGAAAACAGGAAAATTTATCAAGAAACATCATGAGATAGGTCTAGCAGGAAGCTAGAACCAAGGACAAATACAGGAGGTTACAGGAATGAAAACAACCTAATGCAATTTACATTAATAAAAAAATATTAATAAAATAAGCTCATTCTAAAAACATCAACTCAAACCAAGGAATTAACAGAGAAAACATCTTTCCAAGCAGCAGTACAGAGAAAACATCTTTCCAATTCTGTTCTTCCCAAAGTTCACCCCTGAAAGAACGTCTATTTCTATCAAGCCATTTGAACCATCAGATCATACGAGGGAACATCCACCAAATGATTTTTCATCTCCCTAGTATTTGAAGTTTGTATCTCTTCCCATTTGACCCAAAATTTCCCAACCCATTCAAAATTTCTGGAAGGGTTATTTAGCAACACTGCTAAAATCTTCTGTTAGATTATGTAAATTTAAATTTTATCACTATTTCTAACCATGTAATTCTGGATCATTCTCTCTCTTTTAACATCACCAAAATTTATTAAATATATAAGTCGTCTATGAACATGACCAAACCATCTAAAATGATTTTCTCTCGTTTTACCCTCAATGACTACTTTATTCCTGTTGCAATATTTCTTATCTCTTAAAATATTACTGTTCATCCATTTTAAAATTCTCATTTATCCTACAATAACTTTTACACGTGTTTATGATTAACAAAACAAAATAATATTACGTAAAATTAGGAATCTCTTGTACAATATTCCTTTAAATTTTAAGAATATTCTAATATAAAATAATATTCATGATGCATTTCTTCACCTGCATTTTATCCAGCCTACTAGATTCCATGGATAACTTTTTTATAATTTCTCCATTATTGTTTATTATAAATTCCAAGTTCCTAACATTCTCACTTTTAGGAATCTCAAAGCCATCTAACTTTATGCCATCGTTTTAATATTATCATTGCTAAACTTGCACGATGTATTCAGTCTTGGGCATAACTACGCAATTATGAATCAATGTGTTGATGGAATTTTGTTTACACATTGGATATTGGGCATGTTGATGTGACACCAAAACACTGTCAATATGAAAAAAATTTAACAAATAGTGATTACATTTCAATGTTTTCATTGGCGGCTCCAACATGTTGAAACTTTACCGAAATGTTGATTTCCTGAATTACTAAAGTTTGATATGAAATGAAATTTGAATTCTTTGATCTTATTTAGTGTAAGATCCTATTTCTAAATTATTATAGAACATAACTTACAAAATAATTAGTCTGAGAATAACTTATTTAGTAAGAGGTAAAATAAAAAGTTAAGCACCTTTTTTGCCTTTTACAATAAATGCTAATTTTGTTTGTGTTTGGAAACACTTTTTCAGCAAGCAATTATTTTACAATAAGCTATGTCAAAAACTGTTAGCAAGCATGGCCTGAATCCTTTGAACTCAAAGATATCTCCCCATGAATCTAAATTACAAAGAATTTCTATGTTCGATCATCTATGATTGTCATCAACAAATAACATGCACCAAGGTACTTCAAATTTTTAGTTATTTCATTCATAATTGTTGAAACTAAAAAGTAATAGATGGAAGATTGACATATCATATTAATAAAGATAAGATCTCTTTATATAGACACTACATAAACATAACAAAGAATACTTAACCAATGCGAGATTAAACTCACTTATACATAAGGAATCCTAATACATATTAACTCTAACACTCTCCCTCAAATTAGAACATCCAACTTACAAAAGACTCACATAACAAATTATAACAAGATAACTAAAATAGATACATAACAGGCAAACAACTGGTAGTAATGTTGTGCAAACAACACAAATAGTCAAATCCTAATTGAACACATAATAACAAGTGTGCACACTATTTCATTGTTGACATCATTAGACTTAATCAACATATATTAAAAAACTTACACAACATACTTTCCCAAATACTATCATCAGTTATTCAATAATAGAGGTTTAATGTAGATTTTTAACTCGAGATATTCCATAAACCCCAAATTTTGTAGAGAACAAAAACTGGCAAAGCAACACTGCTACAACATTAACGCTCACATGAGAACAACACAAGTAATTAGTTGAATAATAATAAGTATCAAAAAAAATTCTATCTTTGTTTTTTTTCCTTTTCCCTTTTTTTCATTTTATTCATTTTTTACTTTCACTACTCTTCTCCCCTCCTCTCTCTCCCTTTTTCTTTCCTCTTTTTCTTCCTCCTCTCTCCTTGTCTGCAACCGTCTATTTACAACCTTAATAAGTCCAGACACCAATGAAGTGAAAGAGAGGAGAGCAAATAGTGTATAATGAGGAAGAAGTTGGCAAGAAACGAGGTGGACGATCTTGCACAAGATGAAACACTACAGATAAGCCCTTGAGGAGGGGTCACAAGAGTTGTTAACAATGTCGATGAGCCTATTCTCATGGCAACTAAGGCTGAAGGAAAGGCAACAAACAATCTAACGGTGAAGGATTTGATAAAAAACACCTATAGAAGAAAGCAGAGGACAACTGTGGTGGGTTGTAACCTAGGGTTTTTTACTAGGACCAATCAATAAAGAGGATGAGATGCTCATGCTTGATTGACCAAAGAGGTCAATTTACCAACTAGAAGAGAATACGTCAGGTTGGTAGAGAGAGGGGTCAATTAGGAAAGAACATGGAGAGGGAGAGATGATCCACAATCCACGAGGGCATTGACAATGACAGATTAGGGTTTCTTAAGAAAACAAAGGAGAAATTTCCTCCCACCCAGGATTTTTTCTATTTGAGACTCTCAAGCCTAAAGTTCTAATACCATGTTAGAGAAGAGAAAAATAGGTGGAAAATTTTGATATATCACATTAACAAAGATAATGTCTCTTTATAAAAAAGCTATATAATGACAACAAAGGATAGTTAACCAATGTAAGACTAAACTCACTTACACGTAACATAAAGAACCATAATATATATTTTAACTCTAACAATAATCAAAACAAAAGGGTAAAACTTAAAGTTAAGATATAAACATAGGTTTCGTTTATTTTCAACTTCTTCCAACTCTCAAAATCACTTCTAACATCATTGTTACTACACATATTCCAATATATAAACTTTTATTACTCAAATTATTATGCAATTCTAACTTCATTTACGAAATTAGTTCTAACTTCAGCTCTATCTAACTCCCGTAATTAAAGAAAATTATCTCCAAACACACCCATAAATTCACAAGATTGTCTTATAAATTTTAATATCAGACACTAATTTATCACGTATATCTAAGAGAACATCATGGATACTCTCAAACACCAACCATAAAAAGTTTCTAGCAAAGAGCAATATGTAACATAGAAGGAAATACCAAGCACAACACAATTTGAAATGCCTAACTCACCAGTGCAACCAATGAAGGCAAGAAAAAAGAAAAGTAACAAGTAGAACAGTTAAATTTTGATAAGCACCCAAAGCTTATATAAATTTATCAATTGAATTGAACAAAGGCACTGTGTGGGAATGCCCAAGGTGTGGTTTATGGCAACATTTAAACACCAAGGCAAGAGTTGATGAAATACACGACCTTTTTATGAATTTCACAGGATACGAAAACCATGGTATTTACTATTATGAAATACTTTCACAGATAATATAAATACAATTATTGGTCATATTCAAATCATCATTTTTACACCATTAAAATGACCAATATAAAATATAATATAAATACAATAATTGGCCATAATCTAATTATCATGTTTGCACCATTAAAATGACTAAATTGGAAGTTCTTTGAGCAGTAAAGAAACTTTAGGAGGAATCCATCAAGTAAAGCATTTAGAAGGAAAATATCAAAAGTAGGAGAAAAACGTTATCATACAAAAAAGTGAATAATCTTTAATCTATATCCAAAAAGTTCATTATGGTTATACCTTACAACTTTGTTTCAGCAAAGTCAAGGAAGGCTCAACCATTCAAGCATCCAACCAAGAGATGGTGCAATTTAGTTCAAAGTGGTGGTAGTCGCACAAGGCAGGTGAATCTTGGCTGGAGTTTGCCAACTCTTAATCTGAGATCATCTAAATATCCAATTCGTGATGCTATATTTATCAATTTATAATAATTTTATTCTTTCTAGACCTTTTTGATGGAATTTATTGTACATAAAGTTGCATTTATTCCATGAACGCAGATGCTATACATATTCATGTTTAAAAAGCTTCGCTCAAAAAGTAATATGTTATTGCTAGGTTTGCAGAACAATGTAAAAAGCATGCAACCATACCTTAGGCATCATATCAGGGGAAGCAATCAGTTTGTCAAATTCCATAAATCCACCTTTTATCTCATCTAGCAGATCATCTCCTCCTACAATGTCAGCACCAGCATTTTTGGCTTCATCAATCTTTTCCCCTGTTGATGAAAGAAGGTAAATTTCCTTAAAGCTAGTAAAAGCAGGAAAAATAGCTAGCAATTAAAATAAAAAATCGATCAATATTGGCATCATAAATAATGGCCTGAAGTTGTTTTAGAACACGGTAAGCCACATAATAGCTAACTCACAAATATAACTATCAGAAACTGTTGACTGACAGGAATAAAATATTATTTGCAGGATAGATCTCTTGCAGGGGGTGAAATCCAAGAGAAATGGCAAATTGGCAATAAAAGGTTCTTCAAATGATCAAATCACTCAAGTAAGAGCTTAGTAGGCATTAAATAAGCAGCTTTTTATTTTTGTAATGCATACATAAGCACAATCAGCGTCTACTATAGAAGAGAGAGAAATGAAATGGCAAATTGGCTGCTCCAGAAAGAATGGAATGGAATAAAATATACAGACATAATTTATCATACGCTGACACAATGAAACTGATCTAGAGATAAAGTCCTATGATATTATTTCTGTACCTTCCTAGTAAAATGTGGCCTAAACAAATATGATATATAGTCAAGTTTCCGAATAAAGAAACAAGAACAGAAATGTACGGAAAATAAACTCAACAGGCAGTGCTCACTGGGAAAGCATGATAAGCAGAAGCGATGAGCAAAATACCAAAGCATGTATAACAAAAACGTTAGAGAAGTTTCCTTCTAGCATCTAAAAATAAAAATGGGTGAACTAGAAAAAATGAAAAATATAAGCTAAACAAGCATTAAAGCAATAGAAATGTCGTGATGATGTCTCTATTTCTCATTGTCGTGCATTGTTTCCTTCTCAAATAAGTTGGGAAGTCACAAAAAATTATCGGTAATGATATCGTGGCAAGAAAAATAATGACCCAAACGTAATGCTGACGCTCATAAGCTAGCGCAAAAGCAAACCCTAGAATCTGGATGCAAGAAGATTCATAATTTTTTGCATTATTGAAGCAACACTGGCAATGACAAATCACTAAGCAAGAGGCGAGTTATCATAAGTTCAAGAACAAGTACAATCTAAAATATCTTGACGCGTATTGGAACCCAACCTTGAGTAAGAACGGCTATTTTTACATCTTGTCCGGTTCCCTTGGGCAAACTCACCTGCAAAATAAGATGTTCCATCAGAGATACGCACGATTGTATTACAGAAAAAGATAGAAACTGGGTACTGGTGACGACGACACAGAAATCCAAGGAGATGCAGACCGTTGCTCTGAGCTGCTGGTCATTATACTTGGGATCGATGTTGAGACGGAAATGAGCTTCGGCAGACTCGAGGAACCTAGCGTTGGACATGTCTTTGAGAAGTGAAATAGCAGTGGGAATATCGTACTCCTTCTTGGTCTCCCTGATCTTCTGAATCTCCAGGAACCTCTTGGAACGTCTCTGAAATTGCAGCAGCAGCAGTAACAAAATAACCACGAATCAAACAAAGCAACAACCACCGCGACGAAGGAAACACACGAATACCAAATGAATAAGGGAAATTGTCTACAAAATGGAGTCGCGTACACACAAAGACGCACCCTGTCCCTCTTGAGAAGCAGAGCCGCCTTGCCTTTCTTAAGCTTCGCAGGGGTAGCTTGGACCTGCGAGACGGACTCCGGCTTCGCCTCACTCTCTTCGTCGGCGGCTACCTTCACATCGACCTCCACGGTTGCCGCACAGAGAAATCTTTCTCCCCCATCAGTTCTGCTACTCCTCCAGCCAAGACAGCTCGTTCCGGAGGTGGCCGTGGAGGCATGGGGTGGGGCTACGGCGGCGGCAGTGAGGGCTGGGAAGGAGGCAGGGTCACGGCGGGTGGAGAAGGAGAAGAGAAGTCTGCGGACGGGGAAGAAGAGAGGAGTGGAGGTGGAGGAGCGGGAGAGGGAAGGGGAGGATGCCGCCGCGTTCGTGATTGCAGCAGACGCCATGACTCCGGTGCCACTCCTGGTTGGGCTTTTGCTTGAAGATGATCGGCAGCAGAGGCAAATCTTTCTATCCAGAAACAATCTTTGTCCCACCTCGGATGGGATGGCGTGGCCGCACGCAGTCAGGTCTAGGTGGACTAAATACATGGGATATTCACTCCAGATATTTTTAAATTTACCATACTGATCCGTTTGTGTGCCGTAGTAAATTAGAAAATAAAAATTTCTTTAAAATTATTTTTTATATTGTAAAAAAATTAAGATATTAATTTTAAAAAATTTATAATTTTTTTATATTTTAACTTTTTAAATATAATTTTATATTTTCTTTGTAATTAAATAAAAAGACATTTGAAAAGTATATTGTGATGATTTTTTTAAAAAATAATAGGTAAAAAATGATGAAAATAATTTATACTTTTAATAATTAAAAATTTTAAATTTTTTTCAAAATTTTCAAAATACTTAAACACTAAAAATTTAAAAATACAAATACAAATTTTTCTTTTTACACAAACCCCTCCGTAACATCTATCTTAAAAAAAAAAAAATCTTTCCAACAAGTTACACAGTTCTCATTATCGATCACCTATTGTTTTTAATGAAGAGATTGCAAAAGAAAGTATATGTAAAACCTAAAATGTAAATTTACCTTCTTCTTACGAAACAAAACATTGTCAAACATAAAATGTAAAATTTTCCTCAAAAAATCCAATAAATTTTCTGCATTTCAAACACCCACACAAACAAGGCATGAACTCACATTATGCAGGTCATCAAACATTCTAACATTTTGTTTGGGAATAAGATTTATAAAAATAATTATTATATAAAATATATATTTAAATAAATAGTATAATAAAAATAATTTTTTCATTATATTTATTAAAGGGAAATATAAAAAAATTCACTATTGTAACTTTTAGTTTATTTTTTCAACAAAGTTAAAAAAAAGGATACATTGGTGGACACATGTGACACGTCGAGAGGAGGAGAGGCCGGGGTTAGCCTAATGGGTTCGCCTCGAACGATGTGATCGACGTGGCGGAGTGAGAGATGTCAAGAGCAACTAGTGCACATAAGTAGTCGCATCACCTGACTCAACCCAACAGTGGCTGTTGCTGTGTTTGTCGAGCATTTTAATATTAAATAATTATTTTTTTTATCACGTATCATAATATTTTATTATATATTTATTAAATAAATTTTTATTTTTTATTTTTTATAAAATTAAATAAATATCATTATCTTAATTTTTAATATTTTAAAATTTTTTTTTTAATTTTTTCTTTTCGTTAATTTCTACTAAACAACACAAACTCCCCTAAATCTAATTCCTTCACTCGTGAAACGATAAAAAAAAGAAACAACTATTAAGAATGATATAGAAGGGGAAAAAAACTATAAATGGTTTAATTTTAAATTTATATTGAGGTTTCTGTCCAAAAAAACCTCCCGATTTTATTTTCTTTTTATTTTGGTTTTTCTAACAAAATAAATTTAAAATTAAAATAACTTACAAATATACGTACGAAAACCATCAAAAATATAGTGTACATTAAAAAACAAACATGAACGCAGTGGGAAATTATTACTGCATCTCAAGTTATCAAAAAGACTGGAAACCATGATTTTATGTTATTTACAATAAGATATTGTACTTTACCAATATATATATTGGATGATGATGAAATCAAAATAGGTTAGTATTAACCAGGAACAAATTGTTGCCTTCAGAATTGAATCACCATTTTGTGGGAACTTATTTTAAAATAAAAACTTACGGAATAAATAGTTTCCAACACAATAAAAATGATTGCTTATCGAAAACCAAATAAATGCTTAATGATTAAGCGAGTATCAAAATTCAAACAATACATGTTTATTTTAAAAATTATTATTTTCAACTACATTAACAAAATTATAAATCTAAAAAGACCGTAAATTTTAATCCAAGATTTCTCAGGTCAGCCGCCCCACGTAACAATACATGTTTACCAGACGAGGATGGCAGTCACTTGATGAATCGAAAGATGCCTTTTTGGATGTGGGACCTTCGGCGTCGTCTTCTACCGACGGCGCCGCCGCAAATGGCTCGGACGGTGGCCTCGTTGGGCGCCCTCAATATTTCCACGAGGCTCTGAACTCCGGTACCCGAATCGGAGAAAACCCTACTCCCAGTTCTCTGGGCCCTGGGACGGCGCGGCGTCGCACTTGTCAAACCAGCCGCCGTCTCGTCGGTCGATCCCGTGGGGCTGTCGGCATGGTTGGCGGGGGTGCGGGTGCTCTCCGTCTCGACGACCGAGCACGGATTGCCGACGGTAAAGCCGTTCCATAGGTTCAGAGGAAGGGTGTTGCAGAGCAGCTGGAGGGTATGGATGACCTCGTCCATGGAAGGCCTCCGGTCCCTGGACGACCTGACGCAGGAGGCGGCAAGTGCAGCGAAGCGCCGCCGGGCATTGGGGTGCCTCGGCGGTGCAATCCTCTGGTCGTAGAGCGCAAGAACCTTGCCTTTCCTTATCAGGGGCATGGCCCAGTCCACAATGGAAGGCGGGGAGTGCGAAACGTCGATCGCCTTCCTCCCGCTTATGATCTCCAGAAGAAGAATGCCGAAGCTGAAGACGTCCGTCTTGGTACTGAGATTGTCTGGGGTGACGTAGCCCGGGTCGAGGTACCCGAGCGTGCCGGCGGGTGGCGTGGCGATGGCGGCGCAGAGGACTTTGTTGGCGCTTTCGTCGCAGAAGACGGCGAGGCCGAAGTCCCCGAGCCTAGCATTGTGGCGGTCGTCGAGGAGGACGTTGGCGGACTTGACGTCCCGGTGGATGAGAGGTGGGTGGTGGGAGTGGAGGGAGTGGATGGCCTTGGCGGTCTGAAGCGCCAGGCGGAGGCGACGGGCCCATCCCGGAGGCGGAGCGGCGGAGTGGAGGAGGTCGTGGAGGGTTCCGTTGGGCATGTACTCCAGCACGAGAAGCCTCTCCTTCCGGAAAGAACCAGAGAATGCAGAGGAGGAGGCGTTACCGACGAGGCGGCGTGCCTTGCTGCGGTCTTCGGGATCGGTGGTGAACCCGACGAGGTTCACGAGACGTGGGCCGTGAACCTTGGAGAGCACGTCGATCTCGTTTTCCACCTCGTTGCGGCTGCCGCTTGTGGTGTTGGTCGACGAGGAGCTGCCACCACAAGGGACGACGAGCTTGACGGGGGTGTGGCGGTTGCGATTGCGTGAGGGGCGCTTCACGGCGACGAGTCGGCCCGAGGGGAGATGTGCCTTGTAGACGGACCCGTGGCTGCCGCGGCCCAGGAGGGCGTCCTCGGAGAAGTTCGACGTCGCATTCTCCATCTCCCGGTAGGTGAAGTGGTAGATGCGGCGGCGGCGGTTCCTGGACCTCGAAGACGCCGCCGCGGTCTCCTCCTGGTCGGCCACCGGCGGCGACGGGTGGTGGTTCTTGGTGGCCACGGCCGAGAGGGAGCGGCAGGTGGAGATGGTAGACTCCGCGGTGCAGATGAGGTAGCCCATGTTTGGATCGATCGGGCGGCCTCTGTTCCTTCGATAATGTTGATCGAGGACTAGCTCGTCTCCGCTTGCCTTTTGTTCTTATCTCCGAGATTCTCGTTGAAGGGGGAGAAGAAAGCCATGTCGTCGATCGTGAGGAAGGAAAGCATAAGGTGGACCCGCCCGCGGTGGAGCGGTCGCCGGTGCCGACAAGCGGAGGTGAGCGTGGGACCCAACCGCCCAAGCCATTAGACAACGCTCGTATCGTCGTCACCACCTCGGTTCTGAAGACGGTTCAGACTCGCACGGTGCACGTTGTGTTTTGTAAATTTCTTTTCTAGAATTTTTTTACCATTTGCGTAAATCGCTCGTCAAATAAATAAATAAATAAATAAACCGCTCGTCCTTTCCCCCATTATCGTCTGGCGGCCTGGGTCCCTCTGCCGCGTACCATACTTACAAAGATTCCAGGAGATGAACTGGACATCAGTGTATTGAACCAACCGTAGTTGCCCTCGACGACGTCAATACACCAGAATAAGGTTTTTTTGTTTGGTATCATTTTATTTAAATTAAAAATTACGTTAAAAAAATTTTAAGATAATTTTTTAAAAAAATTTAAAAAAATATTTTTTAAAAAAATTATTTTTTTATTTTAAAAGTTAAAAAATTTTCTACCAAACGAAATCCAAAAGTAAAAAGAAAAAACGGACTACTCGGGCGTGAAGTGTATAAAGAGAAAGCGAAGTTTAATTTTGTTCACCCAATAGGGACCGGACATCGGATACCATTTCAAAAGTCCCAAGCCCTGGTTGAATTGACGTCTGCTCTGATGCCGCTACCGCTTTTATTTACATGGGGACGAAATGTTAGTGGGCGTCGAAAACGCAGTGTTGGGAAGAAGTGAAAAAGTGAAAGCCGCTTGCTTGCTCGTGGGAAACCACCACCACCAAAGCATATATGGTTGAGCAAGGAAGACGCAAGGAGAGGCGCAGCTCACGGAGGCACATGGCTTTGACATCTTCTGCTCCTCTTCCGCCTGGTGCACATGGGCCTTGACCATCCACTCCTTGCATACCTATCCCTTGGGGTGCAGAAAACAAGAAACAAAAAGTTTCCGTCGCCCAAAAACACTCCATACGCCGACCAAATGATGCAAGAGAAGGCGAAGCATCGACAGATATTGAACAATTATTTTTAATTTTTTTCCTGGGTTAAAAGAATAATCTTGAATTGATATAGGCCCGTGATAGATTTATTTTCGTTATCAATCTATTAAATTAAGACATTAAGAACGTGTTCAGTTCTCCATAATTCATAATAATGTAATTAAATTACTTGTACTAATTAGATTAGAGTACTGATTCTTCTTACAATTATAAGCTTTAAAATTTGATGATGACAAGACATTAAGTTCTTTGGATTGGCACTCCACCGTATAAAGACGAGCTTAAACAGTCAAACGTCTTAAGCTAAGTAGATACCTTCCTTTCGCAAGGAAATGTCCACGTCCACGGCTCCATTCATTGCCATGTCACAGGCTTATATTTACAATATATTTCATGGTTATAAAAACCGATAAATTTGACATCAATACTCAATCTCTGTATAGTATGAAGTTTGCAATGTCGCTAAGTCCAGCCTCCATGTAGCATTGTGAAATTCGCAGCCCAACGTCACTCCAGTTTCCTTCAATGGATGCCAAATCCAGCAGAAATGCTGCCTCATCGAGGGCCACCTATTTGCAAGAACAACCGCGGGGCAATCATATATTAAGAACCGACGTCACAACAAAAGATGAATATGACATCACACGAGCGTCGACTATAGGAATTTTTTCTATAGGGACTTAATATATTTAATTATTTTTAAAAAAATAAAACATAATTATATATGATTATTCTATATTATAATATATTAGCTACCAAAATTTGAACTTAATTTGAAATCTATTTGTTAAGGTTTATAAATTTGAAAATCAATAGTTGAAATTTAACAAAAAAAATTGACCAATTTTATTACCCTTTAGATTGAAGATCAGTACTTATGCATATGTTATTTCTAAACTCTCATACATATTTATAAAATAAAATTCCATACCTAAAGTAAATGTTTATTATATGTGCCTACAGAAAATCTTCTGCCCTCATTATAAATTATTATTTTGTTTTCAAATGAGAGAAATGAGGAAATAACAGGTACCTGTGCAGGAGCCTTTCCTTTCTTTAAATCTTCTTGCTTTCCCTCTTCGGTAAGTTTCTCCTTTATATATTCTATTTGCTCATCATCCCATTCTGCAATGGTAGCCACTTCCTGAGGGAAAACACAAACAACTTTTTTTTATTCAAATAAAAATGGCTAAAATTCGGTAACAACTCTTTGTACTACGTTTCAGAAAAAACCTCATCATATTGAAATAACGCCAACTTCACAAGGAGAGCAATAACAGCCTGGTACCTGATAACTGCAACCCAGTGTCCACCAAGGTGATTTCAAAGCCCCCCTAGCAGCATCTTTTGCTTCTAATTTACGCCCCACTCTGACATGATCAATACATATTTTTTAAAAAATTAACAAACTAAAAGAATCATTTGATCTCAACTTACAAGTACTATGGAGCATAAACAATTAATTCCTTGAATATACGAAAGTGGCACATTCACGAACTTCAGCAAAACTTCTGCATTGAATACGAAAGGCCGCCCAAGTCCGGGAAAATGATTTTTTGTATAGAACTCTCCAGTCACAAGTGCCGAAACCTACTAAATATCCAATAACCATGAGGAATCCTATATGTTAATATCGGGGACTACACTATTAACAAGATTACACAAAACTGACATGGTCCCCTTTCTCCAAATACTGTGTTGCTTTGCGCTCTATTACATCAGGAAATAGGCCAACCTGAACAGTAGAAAATGCTAGTTGTTGAAAATCGTCGGTAAATCTGTATACACTGTAGAAATTTGATATTCAACCTAAGATACCTTCTTCAAAAGATAGGTATCAAGATCTCTAATCTTAGACTCTGTGAAGTCACCAAGCTTGTAAAGCTCTCTGCCAGCATCTGATGAAGCATCAAGTAACTTTTCATTGCTCTTCAAGAATCCATGGGAATCTTCCTCAACAAGGATTCTGTGGATGTAATCATCAACCTGCGGAATATGACAATGATGACAATCTTTATGAGAAAGAACATCAACTTCAGAACGCAAGGTGCTACAGAAGCACAGGCTTTGTATTCAGAGAGGCACAACCGTAATTTGGAAGGAAAGGACAATTTTTTGCAAACTTTTGTCCAACAAAATAGGAAATATATTGAATATTTGAAGAAATATCAATATAAATTCAATGAGAATATGCTTAGAAAAGAGTAGGGACCATGTGTATAATCTTAGTTTTTGTGCAAGAATTTTATCTACACGAATTTCTAAACTAGTTATATATTTCACTGACTACTTGTAACAATAAATTTCGATAGGTTGAAAATGACTCTCTTTTTAGTTTATCGTTAGAGAAGAGGCTTCAAGGTCATATGTATGATCCTTGAATTAGCACATCATTTGATTCAGTTTGAGTTTTGCATCTCTATTTCTTGACAGACCATGCTTGGTAAGACACAAAATCACTAAACTCAATTTTTCAGCCTGATAAAAGAAAGAGAATGGATTACATTTACACAAATGTTTGAAAAACTTAGATTTTATTTGATCCCAATTCTTCAGTTTTGCATCGGACTTGTCTAGTGAAAAAGAAAATGTACCAGGAGCTACAGTAGAGAAATGTTGGTGGAAGTTTGGAAAAACACAGAAGTCCACAGAAATTAACCATCACAAACAAAATTTATTTTATTTTTTTCTTATCAAACATTTACTTAGTTACTTACTGGATAGTTGTTATGGATCAATTGTCACTTTTATTGGATTGATGTTAGTATCACATGTTGAAATTTTGCATAATTTTTGCTTTTGAAATTGATAATTTTTTTGTCCTTAGTTATTCATCTTGTTGTCTTTGAGAATTATTATCTCACACACACAGAGATTTAAAATGCATCCTTTAAAAGGATGAGGAGAAAGATGTGTCTCATCTACTTTTTATGTACTTGGTCAGCAAGCTGTCTGACTCACGTGTTACCAGAGGTCATAAAAGGGAGGCTCCCCTTGAGATCATGTGGGAATTCAGGTATGTCCATCCTACCTTTAGTGAAGGAAGATTTTCCAATGCTAAGAATCAGAGCTACTGTTATGCCATCCCATTTGCTGGTTGGTGTGGCTGCACAGGAACCGGATCATCTTCAAAGGAAGTAGGGACTGTGCAGGGGATCTATTAATTAGGATGAAGACTTTATTCTTGCAATTCTGATATTTAATCAAACATTTTTCTTGTATCCTTATCTTTGGGCAAGACCTTTATCTCTGGATGTGTCTTAATAACTTAATGAGAATCACCCTATTTTCATTTTCAAGAAACATATTTAGAAGCATTATTTGCAGCACGTCAGTCAACTAGAAAGTATGGTATGCCTAATTGTAAACAAGCACAAAACCTTTTCAGGAAAAAATAACCTATCTTACATTATTTGCCAAAAGCCATACTCCATGCCTATGGACTTTCACAACGGGCATCTCCATCCTACATCATGTGGAATTGGACTGTTGGACCAAATATCTTACAAAAATATGAATGGTAGAAATAATAGTTCATCATTAGAGAACTACCCAGGAGGAGCAGTTGGCCATCTAAGTAAGGCTGTCAAAATGCCTATTACCAGGAGATGAGCAAGGAAAATAATTCAAAAGGTTAGAAGAGAAGATCAAGCATGCTTTGTAATAAACATAACTATTTCTTGAAATAAAATTTATTATGTAAACCTGATGAACTTTCGGTTAGAGGAATAACTAGGGGGATCAGATCGTTCCTAGATGCAGGAGATATAATGTTGTCACCTGCACAAAAGTAAGACACTCTAATATTTTCTTAAGAATCAACATAACTACACAAAGTAAGGTAAATGATATTTCAAAAATGTAGTTCATGTAGTATGTTTTAGGTACAATTATAATGGCAAGTAACCAGAAATTTTGCCCAATAACCAACATTATGGTAGAAGATATTCTACAGGGACTTTTCTCTTATTTTTGTCATGAGGTAGGATGACAGGATGTTCAAGCTATGCACAAAAGTCATAAAAATAATGCCTTAATCCGATCATGTCGGGTGGGCAACATGAATTATTTCCCTTGGTGTATTCCCATCAATTACTGAATTTTCCATTAGCAACAATGAGATAACCCCTTGTATTAAAAGGGTGGATAAAGAAACCATTGGTGAATTCAAAATGAATGGTTACCATTAAGTAACGAAAATTGGTAGTCAAATGAAATTGCTGAAAAATTAATAAAAGAAAAGGAATGTCAAAAAATTGTCAAAATTGTAGGAGTGATGGGACTGTTAAAAAATAGACAATTAACAAACGAGACATATCAAGAAAATAATGAATAAATATAGTTATACAACTTACAATGATTAGTACAGAAATTTAGATAAAAATAAAGGGAAAATGTAATTTTTGAATTAAGGTAAGTGCATTAAGGATGAAAATGGAAGTCTTAATGAAAGAAAATGAAATTAAATATAGATGAAAATTTTTGAATAAAAAACCATATAATTCGAATTCCCCGTACTTTATTGGTGCCTAGGTGCTACCACGGCACCCAAGCTTACCACCTGGGTGCTTTGGCACATTAGTAAGTATGCTTGAAATACTTCCGACAAAACCTGCTCACACACCGATCCTTTGGATTCTACAGCAATGCGAAGCACCCTCAAGCTTAAAAAGCATGGCACTCAACCTTTGTTCCACCAAAAGCCTCCATCATGACATCTTGATCCTGGAATATCCTGCTCATTGTCGCAATCTACATGGAAGAAACACGACGGATTCAAAAGAGCACCTCTTACTTGGAGCATGTCCAGCATGGAAGGCAAGTTTTGAGGAGGTTCAGCTGCAGCCACATCCTTAATGAACGACATGTGGTCTGCATTATATTATCAATGGAATATTGTCATGAAAGATGTGCGAAGCTACGGTTCCAACAATATAGGACAAAACCGAATCAAGTAGGAGAAATCTGAACAAACTACCGCATTTCGTGTTCTATTTTTTCATCGCTGCAAGCAAAGAGCAACTCAGTACGAGAAAATAAGGAAGAAGACGGATAGAAAGAAAGGAATACGTGCCGAGCGAAATGGAGGTGGAAGTGGACGATTGGGAGAGGGCGAATGTGGTAGCGGTGGTGGTTGCTTTGGCACGGCGACGGAGCAGAAGAGCCGGAAGGGAGGTGACGGCGAATCCGCCTCTGATAGCCGTCATCACCGAGGCAGCCCCGCCAAGCTCCATTTCCCTACCCCGCCAGCAACAAACACGCGCGAAGATGGACGACGGGCGAAACCAGGACGAGACGGATGGAGGGCTCCCGCTGCTCTGCTCCGTCTCTCCACACACACACTGGATAAATAATATCCAAAAAGATAATATAAAAATTAATTTATAGATGTGTAATTTAAGGTCTTCTTCCGTTAAGCATTTTATCCGGTATATTTTAATTTTTTATTGTATATCACAGTAATATATAATAATATTTATTAAATAATTGTAATATTTTATATTAAAAATTATATTAAAATATTTATATTATGTAATTTTAAAAAATATATAAATATTATCTATTTAATTTTACGACAAATACACTGTAAGATTAAAAATATATTAAGATTAATTTTTATTATTTTCTCTTTTTCTTTCCTAAATATTTCCACTTCTTTCTTCCATTTCAAATTAGAATATCTGCACATTTTCTGATGATAAAATTTGAAAAATTAAAATTTTAAAATATTTTTTACGGCTGACCTTTAAGTGTATATAATATATATAGAGAGATGTAGATTTTTTGTGAGCATTCATTGTAAATTCACGATTAATATGGCTTATCCACCGTTACGTGAAAAGCTCCTGCAAATTATCTCATGTGAATAGTTAATTTTCTTTGAGCGGTCGTAGATAATCAGGTGAATTTAAAGATTAAAAAGCTTTTAAATTCAACATTTGACAATTTCTATGTGTGTATGTATATAAATATTAATTTTGCTAAGGTCATTCAATAGACACATATTAGGTATGTGTCTAGCATATACAATTTTCTGATTCTTTGTTGTTATATATCTTTTGTATGTTCTTCTATTATTATTATTTGTTTTATAGATAACATGCATAGTAAAATTCTTTTAATAAAATAAATAATCACTTATTTATTTATTTTTTCTCCATGCTCAATGTTAGTGTTGGCATGGTAGTTTGTAATTGTATAATTACTACATAGATAAAAAGTAACGTAAATTATAAAAAGCTGGGGCTGCTGGGCTTGGGCCGGCCTTCCTCAAGGGCCCGATAACTTCGACTCGAGCCTCGGGCCGAGTGGTACGGAAATCCTTTTCTTCCACGCACTTGTTATTACAAATTATTTCACGTGAATTAATTCAATGCCGTTATTAAGTCATTTATTAAGCATATATACAGTTATTGATATTATTAAATCATGTATTCGTATACGTAATGAATTTACGTATTAGAAATTTAACAAATACATTTAAATCGTAAAATTAAAAATCTAAACTATCCAACTGTTCATCGTTAAAATTATTATTATTTTTTAAATCTACTGTAGTATCGCTTTTAACTTTATTTTTTTTTCTAAATAAGTAAAATATTGGACGTTTATTTAACTCGGAGAAAATAAGTAACGCTTTTGAATTTTTCAAGTTATCGTCAAATATTTTTACATCCTAAGAAAATAGGTAAAAATAAAATATCGATTTGTATTTCTATTTTAAAAAAATTGAAAAAAATATTTGTTATCTTTCAACATGTTAAACCGATTTTTACTAATTATACAAGTATTGTTATTTATGTTCTTGGTTGTTTCAAAAAAATAGAAAAAATTTTGATAACAAAATATTATTATAATTCAACACGATTGTAAGATTTTTGTATACACATTTTTTATCATTATATTATAAAAAATATCTTATATGATATTTATTATTAAATAAATAATTTTAAGATAAAATATGAATTCAAATATAAAATACACTTTGTTCGCACACTGGATTTCCATTTAAGATAAAATTCATGCCTTGGGTGGAAAACGCAAATTCCCTGCGTGCACTTTACTATACTTGGGTAGCAAATAAAGGCCACGTGTAAAGTAAACAAAGAGACATGTTCACGTACTTGTACTTTTAGAATTTAGAAAAAATAATAAAAAATTTAATTATCATTTTTTATAATTTTATATAATTTTTTATTAATTCTAAAATTACAAATATCACCTAAGTTAACGCGTCAAGATTGTTTTTCTTACTTTTTCGTTATTTCTTATTATTTCTTCTGATTTTTATGTCTTAAATCAAAAGAAAAGTATTTTTTATCACTTTTCATTTGTTATAAAATTCATACTTTAATAAATTTTTTTTAGTTAATTTTCAATACAGATACTTTCTTAGTATTTATTAAAAAAAGAAATGCATCTTGCTTAATCACAATTACACGTATCAATGGACTGGACATGATAATCTACTTTTATCCTTGTGTCTATTCCGCACACTATTATTACTAACACCACGTTTGAAATGACTTTCTCTAGTAATTTTTTTTAGAAAAGTTTTTTTTTTTTCAAAAGTAAATTTTTTAAAAACATAAAAATTATTACAAATATTTTTTTTTTTAATAATAACAATATTTTTCACGATGTCTAGATTCAAGTTAAAAAAGTATCCTTATTTGAATTCTATCCGGAAAGTTGAACTCACCGTTTACGCGGTCCCACCAACATCCGTACCACGTGTCGACATGGCATTCGGCAGAAACCCCCAACAGCCACGCAAGAAACGCGCGAGGTTTGAAACTGATCGGTGCAACTGACCAAGTCGCCTGCCCCCGTCGGTTTCGAAGACAAGGTGGGAGGCAGAGCCGACGAGGAAGGGGAAGGTAGAGAATGGAGGCGGTCCAGCGGAGGGATACGATTACAGGGGGCGGTGTGCTGGGCGACAGCGAGAACACCGAGCCGGCCGCGGTTTTCCGAGTCCAAGCTGGTCATAAGAATTAGAGAGAGAGATCCAGATATTTGTCGCTGCTGTTGTTGGCGTTGGGGGTTTGGTGACAGAGCTTTTGATTCGAATAGGGATGGGAGTCGGAAGAGGGGAGGAGGAGAGGGTTGGGAAGGGGAAAAGTATAACGGTTGACAAGTATGAGATCGGGAGGACGCTCGGGGAGGGAAATTTCGGCAAGGTGAAGCACGCCAGGAACGTCGTCACCGGACAGCAGTTCGCCATCAAGATCCTCGACAAGAACCGGATTCATGGTCTGAAGATCAATGATCTGGTGCACCTACCTACAACCCGCCCATGTCCATCGTCCACCTCATTACGCAGTGGAGGGGGACGATTTCTTGGCTAATAGAGCCAGATAGATGACCTCTCTTCCTCCGTCCCTCACTCTCTCTCTCGCGCGCTTATTTGGAGCTCAGATTTTTTGTAACGGTTTTTAGTCCAAGATTGTTGATATTTCTTTCTTCTTTCAGATAAAGAGAGAGATTGGTACATTGAAGCTGTTGAGGCATCCAAACATCGTTCGTCTATACGAGGTCGATTCACTTGCTTTTCTCCATCAGCAGTTCATGTCTCTCTCCTGCTTTTTGTTCCCCATCCTGTCAAAAACTTCGGAACTACTTTTTCCCTTTTTTTCCTACATCAATGATCAATCTCTTTTTATGGTGGACTCTGTACTAACTAAAAGTTCTATTTTTCAAGATTGCGACATGGATTCTATTTATTAACCAATTTCAATAACTCAGTTGACAAAAACCGCGATACTCCTATGTTACCATTGTCAGATGGTAACCATAAAAGCTATTACCATTGTCGGAAAAATGTGAGTTCCATTTCTTGGGATCCTATCTTTTAGCAGCAGTAAAAACCACCACCCTTTTCCTGGAAACCTTTTTTGCAACGACTACAATCTTGCCGGATTTTTTCCAAATTTCCAGTAGACTGGTTTTTTGGTTTGGCAGATGTGCCTTATTTCCTTTGTGTAATGGCTATTATTATCATAACATAGAAAAAAAGGAATTCCCCTTTTTGTTCTCCTTTCGTGTGGGAAAGATATTTCTGTTTGTTTGGTCATCTTCAGGCTTAACCCTGCCTTCTCGTGTGCCCCACAATTAATTGAGTGCTGTATGCAACTACCAATCGATTCTTGTATCGTGGTTAATCAAACCACTCATTCTAATCTAATGATAATTTTCTTATAAAATCAGGGGAAGTATTTTTATGAAATAGATACGAGGGGAAGGATTTCCTAGTGGTATCCCTAGGTAATTTTCCTGATCTTTAATTTTTTTCTTATAAATACATGGAAGGCCAGGAAGGGTACAAATAACTATATAAATTTTATCATTAGATGATTATAAATAAATGGTAAAATTTTTATTTAAATTAAATAAATATTTATCTAAGGGTCTTAAAACTTTATACTTTTCTGTTAAATTCTAACCATTGATTTTTAAGTATATATATATACATATAATTCAGAAATTAAATTCTTAGTAGATTATAACATAGATTAATTAATTATATAATTATTTTTAATTTTAAATATAAATATTAATAAAAATGATGGTGTCACAAGGAAAGTTTCCTAGTGGCACCACTGGGAACATATTGTGTGTGTGTCCTTTTAAGTTTTAACTGCAAATAGTGGTTGCTCTAAAATCAATGCCATTTCAGGAAAAAAAATTGGACAAACTTGCGGATCAATTTGTTTGGTTCTTTGTTTTTTTTGGTGTTGAGACTTTAGGACAGAAAGTACAAGTTCTAAAGTTTTATTCCAATTTATTGCAGTGCTTACCATACAGTTTTATTTGCATTGGAATTCTAACTTGCAACTGGTTTATTAGAGTCTAATTTTAAAATTGTTTTCTTGTATCACCTAATATGCTTTACAGGTATTGGCAAGCAAGACTAAGATTTATATGGTCCTTGGGTATGTCAATGGGGGTGAATTGTTTGATAAGATCGTAAGTTTTCAACCTATAGAACTTCTAACTAGAGGCAGAATATTTAGTGCTTAAATTCTGTAGTTCTAAAACCAAGTTATACAGACACTAAAAAGGAGGTTCCGAGAAGAAGAAGCCAGAAGGTTATTTCAGCAACTAATTGATGCTGTAAGCTATTGCCATGACAAGGGAGTCTACCATAGGGATCTGAAGGTGATTCCCATCTTTCACCAACTTTCTTTCAATTTTTTTGATTTTGTATGATTTTTATCAGTGTTGCTCATAATTTGTTCTTTGACAACTGCCCATGGAAATGTTTTCAAGCCTACTTATACGAGTTGAATGATTTCCAAGATATCTTACTGGTTTTTGGAATTTTTGGGCCTATTATAGTTGATTATATTTTCCTATAAAATCTGATGAGTCTGTGCTAGAAACTGAATGATGTGACAATGCATTTGAGGAGCATACTCCTTTTTGTTTTTAAATAATAGAAAAATAGCGCAATACTATGTGAAGGGAAAACTTTGCAATCACTTTGTCTTACAGAATGTGTTTGCATCAATTTGTTTTATCATCATGATACTCCTAATGACTAAATAAGAGATAAGTATTAATGCTGTACTTGAAAACCATACAGCGTTTCAGATGCTTAATCTAGTTGATCATCATGTTGTGTGTATGATGTTATATCTGATGTTTATGCCCTACTTCTGTAGCTTGATAATATTCTCGTTGATTCAGAAGGCTACATAAAGATATCTGATTTTGGTTTGAGTGCTTTACCACAGCATCTTGGTGTAAGTTTTTAAATATGCAATTTCTTAATAATAAATGCTTCAGACTGGATTGCAACCCGTCCTCCCTATTTTGTAAGTGAGAAAAGTCCTGGTGTTACAGAATGATGGATTACTACACACAACATGTGGAAGCCCTAACTATGTTGCTCCTGAGGTGATTAGTTTGAAGCATTTTACTTTTCTTAGGATTATGCAACCTATTTGTGCAGCATATAATTGGTGGAATCTGTAATTTCTGTCTAGGTTTTGACGTTGAGAGGTTATGATGGAGCTTTGTCAGATATCTGGTCTTGTGGGGTTATCTTATATGTTGTTCTTACTGGCTATCTCCCATTTGATGACAGAAATCTTGCAGTCCTATACCAAAAGGTAATAGAAGTGAACTACAACTTTCTTTTGAATGAAAGTAGACTACAGCTTTATGTAGTAATAGACAGTTTTTCATGCCTTATCTGATTTAAATGCAAGCTATATATTATATAAAAGAAAATGCATTCATCATTTTTTAAAATTAACTAGAGATTTGTAATCTGGTTTTAATGGTTTTGATCCATTTCTGTGTCTATTATTTTCACATACTAGTTAATGCTAGATTATTATTAAAATTTATGTATAATTCTATGCTTGTTTCAGATATTCAAAGGAGATTTCCACATACCTAAGTGTCTTTCCCCTGGTGCTAAGAACATGATAAAGAGGATTCTTGATCCAAATCCAAAAACTCGAATAGACATTGATGGGATCAAATCAGATGATTGGTTCATGGAAAATTACATCCCAGCTATTCCTGATGATGAAAAAGACATACATATCGACAATGATGTATTTCTTATTGATGAGGTAAAATAAAAGTTAAGCTTATCTGGTGTTTGTTAAAATTTGCAATTTTTTGCTATGATCTGATGCTGATTTTTTTTTTGCAAAAGCCATCTGATATGGAAAAACAAGGAAACATCCCATGCCTTATCAATGCTTTTCAGTTGATAGGGATGTCATCATCTCTGGATCTTTCAGGGTTGTTTGAGAAGGAGGTGAGCTGTGCAATGCTTGGCATGTGCCTCTATTACTTATTTATTTAGAATGTTTGAATTTTAAACTTGCTTTTCTCTTGTGCAGACCATATCTTTACATTCCTGAGATAACGTTTGCATCTTTTTAGAAAAAAAAACTATGATGCACATCATTCTTTTAAGCTTAGAAGTCATCTGGTGATTGTCTACTGCAATAGTAGATTCCTGGATCTCTTTATGTTCATGAAACTTCATATGCTGTAGGATGCTTCTCAGAGAAAGTCCCGGTTTGCATCAAATCATTGTTCAAAAGATTTATGTGAAAAGATAGAGGACATTGCAGCAGGGATAGGATTTCATGTGCAAAAAGGGATTGGAAAGGTTTGATGCTGAAATTTATTATGCAGCCAAATAATTGTGCCACTAGATTGGGTGCTGTTCTTTTATGATTATCATCATTCTATGTTACTACTCATCTGTTGCAGTGTACTATGCTGCATAAATTGTTATTAACTTAGAGAATGTATGCATAAAATGATGATTTTTGTATAGGCCTTGTATGGTTATGCTGGTGCCTAGAAAGCTCAGAATACTTTTTGTCGCAAATATCATTTCAGTATGTAGGGACATAACCACTGGCTAACACATGTTGTTTAGCCAATCAAAATAATCAGTAAGACATTGATGGGTGTTTTAATTATTGTTATTCATTTTGCAGCTTATACTGAAGAAATCATGCAAAAGCGTGGAGAATCCTGGTGGCCCTTTTTCTGCTTCTGTTGAGGTAAATATATTGGAAATTTGTTGTTTGGTTTTTATTGACATACCTTCTTTGGTTTGTGACAAACTGACTGGAAAAATATTGGTTATCTAGAATGTAGTCTGGAAATTCTGGATTCTTTTGTATCACTGAAATATTTATATTTTCCCACGGTGGGATCAATGCCTTGATTTCAATTTTTATATTTCATTTTTCGTAGTGAAAAATTCCAAATGGGAAATGCATTCGGTTATCCTGAACAAACACCTTTGATCTCTTCTTACAGGTATTTGAGGTAAGTCCAGCCTTGTCCGTGGTTGAGCTGAGTAAATCGCAAGGTGATTCCTCATGGTATAGAGAGGTAAAGCTCGTTTTGAACAGTCAACAAATTTTTCTTGATCCTGAAAGCATTCCTTATAATTATAATTTGCATCCATGCGTGCTTTCACAGTTATGTTCCAAGTTATCAAAGGAGTTAGGCAGTTGTAGAAGTCAACCTTTTTTGACTTAATCGGTGCTTATACGGTCAGCTCTTGTTTTGTCTTTTTCTTTTTTTTAAATTTGCGAAGAAAGGAATCATTGTTAATGTTTATGTAGTTGGGATGCAGCGGTTAAATTTGAGCTGACCATTTAACATGAGGGTGGGCTTCTGTTCCTATGTGTGGGTTGGGACTTAATCGGTGTTTACACGGTCATCTCCTTTTTTGTCCTTTTTTTTTTTCATTTGCATATTTGCTGTAAGTCTGTAACCGTTATGTAAGTGCACGATGCATTCGTTCGTTAAGTTAATAATGATATTTGCACTTTTTTTTGCACAGCAATTATTATTATTATTATCAAAAATTATACCAATGCTTCCAGCCCGGTAAGATCGATATTGAGCAAAATAGTACCCTCCGGCAAAGCACAGAAGACCTTAAGCCACGCGATGATTCCTTTCTTCTCTTCGAAATGTTCAAAAACAGAGGAAGATGGTTTTTTCTCGTTGTTTCCAATAAAAACTATTAAGGGTAGGTAATTTTAAATCGATAGTTGACGTATATTTAGAAAATCCTTTGGTTATATTTTGAGTTGTCCGTGTGGAGGGGGCTGGTGTATCTAAAGGACGATAACCTTAAAGAAGATCGTGTGATGTCAGCTGACACGTGGTGATAAAACAAAAGTGTTCGATGTAGAAAAGTGTAGGCGACACGAATGAAATGGAGTTTATTTTGACGCGAAAGACGCAAATGTATTTTTTCCCATGATTTTACGCGAATTAAGGTAGAGAAGATTAAGAAAAATTATTTTTTTATACTTGTAAAAATTTTAAGAAATTTCTTTAAATTTTTAAATAATACAGACCTCAAAATTTCTTTTTAAAATTTTATATATTTTTATTTCTTTATTTTTCAAAAAGACAAACGATTAAGATGTCAATCAGACCAATACGACATAGCTTGATTCGATTTCTTTAAAGCACGACATATTTGTGTCTAGCCTTTAAGTCGGTGGTTATTTTTTATTTTATTAAAAATTTATATAATTTATAAATATTAAAAATATTTAATATAAGATTTAAATCCGTAATTATACATTTTTTATTAAGAAATTTAAATAACTAAGTTATATATAATTTAATAAAAAAATAAATATATAATTTTTAAAAATTATAAAATTATTTTATCGTGTCAATATAAAAATGCAAAAGACCAACATAGATATGATTCATCAAATTATTTGATCAATCGAATTGACATATTTATTTATTTTTTTCGGAAAATTTCCATAATAAGCTACACTTTGATTTGTATTATTTCATCATTGTCCTTTTCCATTTCACGCAATTCTCGACCATACATTTTGTTTTGACCTTTTGAAATGAAGTTCAAAATCGTTTGTGCACGAGGAGAGTTTGGACGTTGAAACTGAAACGATAATAGCATTGCCATCCATTCTCTCAAATAGCGACTTGAAAGTACTATTCTGACTTAGCACACCTGCAAAGGGACCAAGGTCAGAGCTGTTGGGGTTTATGTGTGGAGCTTGATTCAATGGAGAGGCAAGTGGTAGCTGATGTAGGTAGGTGGTAGTTGGTGATAGCAGGCGACAACTGGAGACAAACCGGGTCAGTCTCTAAGTGGGAGATTGTTAGGGTTTAGGGTGTGAAGCCTGATTTGATGGAGAGGCAGGTGACAATCAGCACTTGCAGCTGACTAAGACATCACGATTGGAACAGACCGTGAAGCCTATCTTGCTGAAGGCAGAGGTAGGCGACAACTAGGTTTGGTAGGCGGCAACCGGCCAACGAGAGACGGTAGCCAGCATTTGTAGCCGACTGGAATGCTAAGGGCTGTAAGGGGCCGTGGAGGTTTGGCTAGACGTTCGATTAGAGGACCGGAAACCAGTGGAAAATTGGCAGCCAAGCGAAGGAACCGAACGTGGCTTGTGAAAGACGAGCGTGGACACGAAGTTTGTAGTGTTACGACGAACTGTAAACTACAATCTGTAGTGTTACGGTGAGCCGTAAACTAATGGCCATAACGTTACGATAGACTGTAGACTTAAGGCCGTAGAGTTGTAGCTAGCAGCAAAGGCAAGGAGCGGCTGAGGAGAAGAGTGACAGCGACGTTCATGAAGAGAGAAATGACGCTCGTCCAAGAGTGTACTGTGTGTGTGAGAGTAGAGAGTTGTTGCAGTGGTTGTAAGTCGATACTTGTACACACTGATAGCTTGTGAGTTGAAGTAGCAGGAGTCCCACCACCATTCTGTGGAGTAGGTAAGTTGTCGAACCATGTAAAACTTGTGTTGTGCTTACTATTTTCTTTCTCTTTTCTTTACCCCACCACGCAAGAGAGGACGAGTGCATGAGCGACTGGAGAAGGGGGTTCCGGGTACGATCTGGCAGAAATCCTAGCAATTAGTATCAAAGTGTAGGTTTGAGAATGGTTATCTTTGTGTAGCCATGGCGAAGGAGTCGATGTTCGTCTAGATCAAGCCAGCATCTGGTTGAAAAGTGCGAAATCCAAAGGGGCTTGCTGCTAAGTGTAGGAGGGTGTCCAGAGGAGGCGATGTCCGATAGGAAGGGTGGCAACTAGTTGTACAAACTGACAGTCGGGTAAAAGCACATGGATTCTGGGAGGAGTGGGAGCTATGACTGAGAGCAAGTACATGGTGGAAAAGATTTTGGGTTCTGGAAGGTACAGGTTGAGGACTACCTTCATACAAGGGACCTTGATGCACCACTGATGGGGGTAAAACCCAAGGAGTTGAGCTTGGAAGAGTGGGAGTGGTTGGATAGGAAGACATTAGGAGTGGTCAGGTTGATGTTAACAAAGAACGTTGTGTTCAATGTCAACAAGGAGAGGACAACGACTGAGATGATGAAAGTATTGTCCAACATGTATGAGAAGCCATTGGCGTCAAACAAGGTGTTTCTGATGTATCGATTGTTCAACTTGAAGATGCCCAAAGGGAAGCCTGTCACTGTGCATATCAACGAGTTCAACACGTTGAACTCCCAGTTGAGCTCAGTGGAGATCTCCTTTGATGAGGAAATCAAGGTGTTGATTCTACTGTCGTTGTTGCCAGAAAGCTAGTCTGCGGTTGTAACAGGAGTCAGTAGTTCTTTAGGACACGAGAAGCTACGACTTGATGATGTCCGAGATCTAATCTTGAACGAGGATGTTCGTTGAAGGAGCAACGTAGGGGAAGAAGCATCCGGGGGGGCCTTTCATGTCATGGCTGGAAGCCGACGACACAGCTGGCAGAATGGAGCCAACCGCTAGGACGGCCGGGATGGTGGTGGAACGAGACGATGGAGTCTAAAGGATGTCGAGTGTTGGAATTGTGGTCAGAAGGGCCACCTGAGCAGAAGTTGTGAAGTCCTAAGGACGGACAAGGGGAAGGCACAAGGAGAGGGATTGGTCAAAATAGCTGACGAGGAGCTATTGGATGATACCCTGATCTGTAGTACAGAGTGTCCGGCTTCCGCCTGGGTCGTGGACTCAGGCACATCCTTCCATTCCACCCACGAGAAAGGGTTGTTGTGTGAGTATGTCGCAACCTAGAAGAAGAAGGTCCACCTAGCAAATGGGAGGAACCTGGACATGCTTGGTGAGGGTTCCATGAAGATCCTAACCGATAGAGGTCAGTGGGAGTTGGACAGTGTCCGGTATGTTCCTGACTTGACCAAAAACTTGATCTCAACAAGTCAATTGGATCAGGGTGACCCTCGGTGGGGGTCAATGGACAATAACCAGTGGGATGGAGATGGTGGCCAAAGGGTGAAAGATCGAGATGCTCTACAGAGTCCTTGGTAGAGCATGTAAGGGTGTGGCATTCGAGGAAGGAGGACCTACTGAGAAAGAACTGGCTTTTGGTACAACAGAGGTGGTAGCCGATACATGGGACCGGGCAACTGGAGGGTCTACCAACTCAGTGACATGTTCTAGGTGGAATGCCAGCCGACGAAGGGGCGTTGCAAGCAGGACTCGTCCACGATACGGGATGGAGTGGAGAGCTAATAGTAGTGTGAGGAAGCCCGCCAATGGTCACGGGAAGATCGAGGAGAGATCCACCACTCGACGATGGAAGCCTGTTTCAGAAGGAGACTGCAAACGCTTGTGAGTCTCAAGTGCGACAGCTAGAAGATGTGTCGGCTAAGGAAACAACATCTGGGGTTGCAGAGTTCAGCCCATTCCAAAAACTCTGGTGTCACCAAGGAGATGTGTGGCACGATTGTGTGTTAGCCTGTAAAACACTGCAGAGGTTGTGTGTTAGCTTGACAAAAACATTGCAGGAGTTGGAGGGATAGCTCAAGAAGGAACACAAGTCAAGTTAGTCTCCAAGTGGGAGATTGTTGGGGTTTGTGTGTGGAGTTTGACTCAATGGAGAGGCAGGCAGCAGCCGGTGTAGGCAGGTAGTAGCCAGAGACAAGCTGGGTCAGTCTTCAAGTGAGAGATTGTTGGGGTTTGTGGTGTAGAGCCTGACTCAATGGAGAGGCAGGCGGTAGACAGCTAACTAGAGGTAGTAGCTGGCTAATGAGAGGTGGCAGTTGGCAACTGTAGCTAGCTAGGACGTCACAGTTGGAATAGACTGTGAAGCATGTCTTACAGAAAGCAGAGGCAGGCGGCAGCCAGGTTTGGTTGGCGACAAGCGGCTAATGAGAGATGGCAGCCAACATCTGCAGTCAGCTGGAATGCTAAGGGTTGCAAAGGGCCATGGAGGTCCAACTAGAGGTCTGGCCAGATGTTTGGTCAAAGGATCGACAGCCAATGGGAGATCGGCAGCTAAGCGAGGGAACTGGACGTGGCTCATGAAGGACGAGAATCTACACGAAGTTTGTAGTGTTACGGTGAACCATAAACTACAGTTCATAGTGTTTCAGTGAGCTATAAACTAATGGTTGTAAAGTTACAGCGGGCCGTAGACTTAAGGTCATAGAGTTACGGCTAGCAGCAGAGGCAAGGAGTGGCTAAGGACCAACTGTGGAAGGCATCCGAGAGGCTACCAAGAGGATCTAGCTAGCCGCCAGGTTGGAGGACAACCACGTTAGATCTGTTGATGATGGTTCTAGATCGACGATTAAGATTACATGTACTCTTAGGGTTTAGTGAGTTGCTCTATAAATAGAGCATGTTGTAACATTTGAAGATGTAATGTGTGGCCTGGTGAGAAGAGCGATAGCGACGTTCGTGAAAAGAGAGAAACAATGCCCGTCCAAGAGTGTGCTATGTGTGTGTGAGAGTAGAGAGCTGCCGTAGTGGTTGTTATTCAGCGCTTGTACACACCAATAGCTTGTGAGTTGAAGCAGCAGGAGTCCCACCACCATTCCATGGAGTAGGCAAGTTGTTAAACCACATAAAACTTATATTGTGTTTACTGTTTTCTTTCTTCACCCCACTATGCAAGAGAGAACAAGTGCATGAGCGATTGCAGAAAGAGGTTCTGGGTACGAGCTGGCGGAAATCCCAACAAGAGCCTCCGAGGATCGTCGGCAAACCTTGTGCAGGATTTTGATGGAGAGGTCAGCGAACTCTGGGCTACCAATGCCAGTAAATTCTGTGAGATCCTATTCTAAAAAGATGACTTTCTTGATTTTTATTCATGGAGAGTTTCGAGTAAGTTTGATCTACTTGTTTTTTTCTTTTCCAGAAAAATGGTCTTTGGCAATATCTTTATGATTGCTTGATTTTTTTTTCAAATAAAATGATGGAATAATAGACGACAGGGGTTTAGGTACGAATCTAACTGGTGATATGAGTATTTGGTAGTTATGATATGTTTTCAGTATTTGTGATATGATACAGTAGTATTTCTGATGTGTAAGCTTTAGTGAATTTTTTGATGAGTAAGCTTAGCGAATTTTTCTTAATATTTGCTGTGTCACTTTTGTAAATTATTATTCATGTCAGGAATTCAATTGTAAGCACTAATTCCATTGACCTAAGGAGGAGGGAGATTTGGAGAGTCCTCTTTGAGAGGACAATTGGTGCTTGCTTCATTATTGAATTGTTTGATATGAGTAAGCTTAGCGAATTTTTCTTAAAATTTTCTGTGTAACTTTTGTAAATTATTTATTCATGTCAAGAATTCAATCGTAAGCACTAATTCCATTGACCTAAGGAGGAGGGAGATTTGGAGAGTCCTCTTTGAGAGGACAATTGGTGATTGCTTCATTACTACTTGGATCAATACCTGAAAAGGAAATGGAACATTGGCTGTATATCCATAGTTGAATCAACATAGAAAAGGTAATGCAGCCACCTATATTTGTTACTTTGTTACATTCGTTGGTCCACACATGATGTCTACCGTAGTGATGGTAAATTGAAACATTATAGGCTTTATTCATGTGTACACTACAATAAAAAGGGCATATGAAAGTCTCACTTATCATAAAATATCATATCATAGAATAACAATATTTATTCCACAAATATAATGCATTTATATTAGAAAATGAAGAGTCATGCATGGAATTACATATATTTAGCTTATGATGTGAAAAATACGTATCTTGTATATCACTACATGCAAGTACTCATGTCACACAAAAGTAAAGAAGATTTTTTGAATGAAAAACTATGTTACAAAAGACACAGATTCATATCACAAATGCATTTTGATTTGAACTTTTAACGCATATATCATACAATGTCACATGCTTCACTGCAACATATCACACATAAATGTAGAAGTTTTGATGGTTAGTATACCTTCTGATTGATGAAGAGGACCAAACAATGGTGGAGTAGGAGAGAAAGGTCATAAAGGATGTTGGGAATGGAAAGGAGAGAGGTGTGAAGGAGATGATGAATACCCATCACAGTTAATAGTAGTGGACGTTGTAGAGAGAGCACACATGTTGGTCACGTGTGAGTTGGTGTACTCATGTATGCCTACATAGGTCACATGGTTATAGTAATAATGTTAGAGTGAGAAGTTTGGATAAAAAGTGGAATGATGTTGAATGTAATGCTTTGAAGGTGAAAAAGGTAAATTAAACTTTGACTAAAGATGGAGTTAGTTGATAGTAATTTACTCAATTTAGAATAAATATCTCTTTTTATCAATTTTTTTGAAAGTGAATTTTATTGTAAATTATACAAGATAAATTACACAATCAACTCTGGCTCAAATACTCAAATAGTGATTGAATACTTGCCAAAATGAGATCAAGTTGATTGGATTTTAAAATGTCACACTATGTTTTGTTGATGGTGGGATCACATATAAAATATTACAATGACAAGCAAAACCACAGGGAAGGGAGAGGTTGGTGGAGTGCCCGTGGGGTGGAAGATGGAACAATGGTTTCTGTGTCACTACTAGAAACGTCAGGTACACATACACCCCTTGTATCCTGACCACATCCAGAATATGTTCCTTGCTTTCCTGTCATGATCTTGAGGGTTCATGTTTGGACATCTTTTGCTCTTTCACTCCTTTCTTTGTTATTACCTTGATCTAATTGGAAAAACCAAAAACATCTTACATGTTATGTCTTTGTAGTTTGTATGCATTCAAGTTGACCAGATCGCACTGCAAAATTTGATTGTTTCAGGATTCATATAGTAGAATATACGGTAAGATCATGTTAAGCATTGCGTTATATATTTTGTTCTAGAGAGGATTTCTTGGCTGGGAGTTGTAGGGATCTCTACATTTAGGAACAAAAGCAAATTGATCCTTCATGATAGCTGAATACAATCTTCACCTTACTGTGATGAAGAAGCCCTTGTCTGCAGTGATACTAATGCAGCGTAGGTCCCATCTTGGGACTTCATTAAATCCTCATGCTTTCCTTCCTCGATGATGATTCCATTTTTTATCAACGCTATCGAATCTACTCCTTTGATGGTAGACAACCGGTGAGTGACAATTATGGTGGTCCTGTTTACCATCACCTTTTCAAGTGCATCCTGAACCACCCTTTCAGATTCACTGTCAAGTGCACTAGTAGCCTCATCCAACAACAGAATTCTTGGTTCTTTCACTATTGCACGTGCTATTGCTATCCTTTGCTTTTGGCCTCCTGACAATAGGATTCCTTGTTCTCCAACCAAGGTATCATAGCCCTAAAGACCATAAAAAAACCCAAAAAATTGGTGACTGAGTTTTTTGTATTTGGAGTTGATGGCTCCACACATTGTAATGAGTAATAACATATCAAGGCTACTAAGCTGAGGTCTCTATTGATACTTGCCAAATTCAAAAAAAATTAAACCAAGTGGTTGATTAATAATAATTATTTTTCAATTTTTTTTAAAAAAGCCTGAACAATATCAAAAAGCATGGTTACCTTCAGAACAGGATGCTAGAGTGTTTTTTTTGGACATGACTTCACCATCATTTTCTCCCATGGAAAATGACTTACTTTCTTCACATCATTAACCTTAATGAAAGACTTATTATAAGGTACAATGATACAAAATTTCGTTACATGTGTAATGATTGTCCCTTTAGCAAAAAGATACAAAATATCATTGCCCTATCAAGTATCAATTCCAAGGAAAAAAATACTTATTAAGCATACATGCAAATTTTGGTGAGGAGAATGCAAAATTATGGATACCTTGAATTTTGGTCAAAAGCCCTTGAAATTCAACATGGAACTATTGGATAAGAAAAATAAGATTTAATATACATAAAATCACTTAATTAAAGTTAGACATTTTTTAAATTAAAATGCATGGGAAAAACCTTATAATGATAATAAATGTTTGAAACTTATATCTCAAAATACCATACTAAAGGCCTTCATTGATAAAGTTATGATCATGTTATTGTATGGGTTGTTGCTAAAAAATTTCTTTTCTATTCTTTATATTCATGATAGATAGTTACTTTGTAGCATGTGTTGATAATACATTCAATATTCAATCACAAGTTGGTTTTGTTGTAAATGTGGCACATAAATGAGAAATTTGGTGTATGGATGCAACAAATTTTGCTGTTGAGTTGGGATGCTCTATTGCCATACCATGGGACAAGCTTGTTGTTGATTTTAAATCTTTTTTTCATATCTATATTGTAGGAGTTGATTAGGGTAATCTGTATGAAATCACATACGATAATGAAAAAAAAATGGAATAAATGCATTAAAACCATTGACATATAATATGCTTAGAGTCTAGATGATATCTATTCAATTTCATCTAGAAATCCTAAAAAATATAAAAATACAAAGAAAATGAGAAAATTTAGTTAATTCTCCAGTTTTTGTGTTAGATCTATTTTATTACAACTATATTAGGCAATTTCTGCTCAATTTCATTTAGAAATTCTGGAACCAAAAAAATCAACAAGAAATGGAAGTTGTAAACAATCAAAAATAAACAGAAAAAATCATAGGACTTACCCAAGAAAGCAATATTTCAACATTTAGAGACTTAATATTGAGAAATAGAAGGAACACATACCTTGAATATTCACAAAACGAGTTGGAGAGCTTTCAAGTGTTCAAGGAAAACCAGAACAAAATTTAAAAATAATGATTTCAGTGAGATTGGCGATTTTGTAGGGAGGAAGGACTAGAGCTATAAAAAGGACATGAGACAATAGTGCAGAAAATGCACTTCTCTTTCAAAAAATCATGTATCAGTTGATGAACATGATCAGTGTTCAAAAAATGCACTGTTTTGTGTTCTAGGTCATCTTGGCTTTCAAGAATGGTGATGAGTGTTCAAGATAGGGAGGCTAGGGCTTATGTTGGTAAGGAAGATGAGGTAGAGTTTGGGGGGGGGGGGGGTGTCAAAGGGTTGATGTGGTTGGTGAGGTGGATATGGAGGGTTCTAAGGTTGTTAAGGTGGAGGGGTGGACAAATGACAGTGTGGTAGGAAATGTGCAATTAGCTGCTATGGCCCTTGATAAGGCCCATTCAACCCAAAGCTTCATCATTGGTGGCTAGGGTGGATCTTCTAGCTTTCAGAGAAGGATGACACTTAGCTCTAGCAATAGTTGTGGTTTCTCTCTTAGATTGTGATAGGCCTTAAGGAGTAGAGGTGCACGTTGGGGGGCCCATCCAAGTGATAGTTGGTATGTGTTTGCTTGATGGCCTATAGAACTTGGGGAGGTAGCCCATCTTTTGTAACAATAGAATGAGTAAAGCTCATCTTTGCTCCAATCTTGTAGTGTACTGAAATAGATAGAATTGGGAACTTCAATGTTACCAAATATGTAGAAGACCAAAACTCTTGAGCAGAACAAGGCTTAGCCTAGTTTAATGACATCACTTAAGAAATTGCTTGGTTAGAAGTAGATATGTTTAGTGGGAGCTTTACATGGTCAGATATGCACCTTCATCCTTAATTGGTTAAATTGAACAGGTTCCAATGTTGGTTGGATTCTAGTCCTTCATCATCCCTTGAGAATGCTTAGGGGCCAACCAAAAGGTTTTGTATTGAACTCAAATGGTTGAAGACAAGGCTCAAGAAGGGGAAAGCAAAAGAGGTGGGCAGCAACAAAAGAGATGGTAGATAACTAAATAGCAGATCACTTGACTAGTTGGAAAGGAGAACACTCTAGATTGTGAGATCATTCACCATAGGTCTTAGGATTCTTTAATGGCAATGCCTTTTGACATTGTTAATCCCTTGGAAACAAAGAAAGGAGGAAAAAATATCATGCACTTTGGGTAAAGTGTAGTAATAGCCTAATAGGTGCACATCATTTTTCCATAAAGTGACAAGCATTAGAATCAATGCCAATTTCATGTAGCTGGTGATGATCAATGGTGCAATATTGATATTTATGGAGAAAATGTGAGAAGAAATTGAGTTCTTCTTCAAGCACTACAAGATAGCTTCCAACCATTCTTCCCTTTAGGGGGTTTGAATTTACAGTAGATTAATGCAAACCAACAATGTTTATACAAGGTAGAATTTTTAAGAGAAGAAATGAAAAGGACAATGTTTATGATGGCTAGGGATAAAAGTAAACGACTCAATGGTTTTCCTATTATGGTATTCCTTAAAGTTTGGGACTTGTTCAAGGATGAGATCATAGAATTATTTTCTTACTTTTACAGGGATGGTGGTGATATCAAAGCAGTGAATGCTAATTTCATTTACTTAGTCTCCATAAAGGTCAAAACTTGCGATATGAAAGATTACAATCCTATTGGATTACAACAACACTTTGAGCTATAATCTCACTATGTGGAGTTTGACTATTACAAATCCACTAGATTATTGAATGGAACTTACAAGAATATTGTCAAATGCCCTTGTTGAGTGACTCAATACCCTAATGTTAGTACTAATTAGAGACTACCAAATGACTTTGGTATAAGGATGTCAATTTTTACAAGTCCATTGTCTCCAAAATAGGTTCTAATCCCCAGGTGGTCAGCTAGCCATAGTGGTTTTTGAATGCTATACAATTGACTTTCCTTTCCAATATCTGAGGCTTTCTCTTAGTCTATAGAATTTGAAGGGCACATATTGGAATTCAGTGATTGATTGTTTAAAGCATAGACTTTCAAGATTGCAAACTTCATTTTTGTCCTAGGGTGGTAAAACCCTAGTTGTCCTTGCTAATTTACATATTTATTTCCTCTCAATGTTCAGACTGCCACCTGGAGAGTGCTACAAGATTGATAGCATTATAAAACTGTTTTTATGGAAAGGCAGCAAGCAAGGACAGAAAGTGCAATGTTCAAAGTCTAACGATGGTCTAAGCTTGCTAGATTTGTGAAGCTTCTATTTGACACTCTTTGGAATATGGTTATTGTGTTTTCTAGGAGGTGAGGGGGGAATAACTTGTGATAGAAGGTTATGGTAAACTCTTTAACAGTACCAACATTTCAATTATTGAAGATTTCTTGGTATGTTTTTTGTTATTTCTTTTGTTCAAGCTTGATCTTATCCCAAGGGTTTTTATATATTTCTTCAAGAGTCTGATGTAATATTTATATATTTTCTCATTTTCTTTGATTTTCCTTACTGATTTTATCTTTGATTTATAGATTTTTAAGTTATGATCTATGCAGTAATGTTTATTTTAGTTATGCACTTTTATTTTGATTCCAATTTTCAAATTGATCAAATTATTTATTCTACAATATTTTAATTATCAAAAATGCTAAAAATTAAATTTAATTAGTTTTTTTTGGGTGCCATGCCTTTAACTTTTCCTAAACGTTGGACAGAATATAAGGTTTTTTAACTGAAATTTGAAGTTTTTGTACGTTTACACTGTCTCCATGTAGATTACCACTGATAATGCATTTCTTTTTTTCTCAGAACTGATACATGATACGAAACTGATATCAACTACTATGCTTGTTGTGGACTTAGGTGATGGCCACTCAAAGGGTAGGGGAGCAGATGATATCCTTGGGAGGTGGCTGCAGCTTTTCTTTTAATGTTGAGTAGTTTTGTGTGGTTTGGCACATGTGTGGTGGCTTTGTTGGGTCTGGTGTAGTTCTATGGTGTTGGTGCTCCTTCGGAGTCTTTTCATTCTGTTCTTGCTTGTTTTGCTTTTGTTGGTGTTTTAGCATGTTGTTTATCTTTTAGATAAAGTTGCACGTTTTTTGTTTATTTACACTGTTTTGGATACTTCTACTCAAAAAGTATTGATGTCAAATCCAAATTATTCAAGTTGCAGTCTAACCTGGTCTTTATATAGATTTCAGGACAAACCTGATGTAAACCACTAATGAATGTGTGAGCATTTCCCAACTTTGCTGCTGCCATGATCTCTGCTTCAGTTGCATTCTCTTCCTTCCCATAGGCAATATTGGCTCGAACAGTATCATTAAACAACACTGGTTCTTGGTTGACGAGGCCCATCTGCTGTCTCAACCATCTCAGCTGAAATTTCTCTATTTCAAATCCATCCAGTAGTGTTTGGCCTGAGTCTGGGTTATAAAATCTTTGGAGTAGTGCTATTGCTGTTGATTTGCCACTCCCACTCTCTCCAATAAGCGCAAGAGTCTGTAATAGTTAGTGTAATGATAAGATTTGGATAAAGAAGGAATTTTGTAATGATTGATATTTTAATCAAAATGCCTTTAACAAGAGACATTTCTACTTGTATATGCAGTGCTGAAATTGTCAAATGTTATTGTTTGTTTTCTTTTTTTGCCAAATGAAATCACCTAGAAAATTTAGATTTTGTTGTGTACACTGTGGCCCTAAATAGAAGTTCCTCATCCTTATCAATGAGCATCATCCAGCCCTTCCAGTTTTGGTTGCAACAGGTGGTGGTCCTCACCTTTCCAATGGATCTGTTCTAGTGGGATCTAGGATTAATCACAGAACTAGAATATATTATAAAGTCTCTCTTTATGTTGGGCATTAGTTTTGATTTAATAGAGATTCTTGTCATTTAATAGAACAAATGACTAGTGGAAATGCATTGAAGTTATCATTGTATTTCAACTGTCATACTTCCTAAATTAAATATGCATCAAATCACTTTAATGCCAATTGGAAAATTTAGATATTATTTGTGTTAAAACTCAGAAAGTTTTTACCTTTCCTGACTGAACAGTCAAGCAGAGGTTTTGAAATATCTTAACTTGTGGTCGTCTAGGATATGCAAAGCTGACTTGATCAAATTCAATTTTTCCCTTCATCTGTGCTAAAGTAATTCCTAAGTCATAGCTGGGATCTATTGCTGAGGTTTGATCAAGAAGCACAAAAACTGAAGCTGCTGCAGATTTAACTTTGGTAGCATCAGGTGCTAAGGAACTTGACTGGGATACTCCAACAGCTACCATATTAAGTGCAAAGAAAACCTGCAAAGCACTAAAGCAATGACTATGTTGTGAAATTATTCTTATTTCTCATTTCTAAATGCATTGCCATACTCTGTCAGAAAGCAAGTCAGATTAGAGTGGGATTATGATATTTAATGTCTGCACATAAGAACATGTAACATACACGAAAAACATGTGTAACCGATGTCTTCTTGTCCTCAATAAGACGGGCTCCAGCGTAGAAACTAATTGCATAGGCACAGAAGACCAAAAGAAATGAGAAGCCGAAGCCAACTCCACTTATCAAACCTTTCATTATTGCTTCCCTTATAGGACCTTCACATTTCTTCTTATATGATGCCATTACTTTTTCTTCAGCTGAAAATGATGCAACTGTCCTTATGTTTCTAACTGTGTCATTTGCTATCTGGCTTGCATCCTCATACATCATCTGCAAGAACAGTTTTATTTCAGTAGCTCATAAAACACAAATTCTTCTGAATTTCCTCATGTTAGTGAAACAAGTAAACTAGTTTGACCCATTATAACTTTCCTATTTCTTTAAACATGAAGGTATCTTACATTAAACTGATGACTTACTGTAACAGTATTTTTTATACTTTTCTGAATGTGGTTTAATATTTTATTTCAACTGAAGACTAGAAGTTCAATACATTTAAAGTGTCCAATGTCAAAAAATGTTGGCAAAGTGTTGCCATTGTTTGTCAATTTTTCATTTTGACTGACATGATGTTTGTAGAATGCTTTTTCACAAATCCAGGACCCATGTCAATGAAAAATGAACATGTTATGTTGTGCCAACCAATACAATAATGATAATAATCTTAGTCATAATCTCATTATGTGGGGTTAACTACATAAATCCTTTTCTTCAACATATTTGTCTCTATGGTTAATAGTTTTAGGTTTTCTACTTTTAGTTTCTTTTGCATTAATTAATTCTTTTCTTTTAACCAATGTATTCATTGACTTCCTAAGAATATGACCAAACTAAGTCTTTTTTTTTATCTTGTCTTCAATTGGTGCAAATTTCTACCCTATTCCTAATAAAATCGATTTTATCCATCTAAATATTCACATCTGTATCATACCAACTTTTTACATATAGTCATACTTTATAGTCTAACAATTTGAGCTACAAAGTATACCTAGATAAATAGAAATTTTATAAAAATTTTCTTTTAATTTTAAGGACATCCTCCTATCATCTAATACTCTAGAAGTATTTCTCTACTTCATTCATATTATTTTAATCTTATGAATAACATCCTCTATAGTTTCACCATTTCAGTAGATCCTAAGTATTGAAAAGTACCACTTTATTGAATTTGATAGCCATCTAATTGTATACTTTCATTGTTATTCTTATTTTTGTTAAACCTATATTTCATATATCCAGTTTTTGATCTGTTGAATTTAAATCCTTTGGATTCTTATTTAATTTTTTTATAATGGCTAGGATTTCCCTCCTCCATATCAATATTTCTCTCTTAAAACCTAAGCTCTGATATTATATTAAAGTTTATTTTAAAATCAATTGATAGTGAAAGAAAGGAGTAATGTTATAAGGTTTAGAGTCATTCACATCTTTATTGATGTAAGACTTTTATAGTTCAACAATTTCTTTATAATTTTAATTTAGAACTAATTCGTACCTTACTTTCATCAATTAAAACTATGTATTTTTCTTTGAATTTCCTTAGTTATTTCATCCATAACCAAGACAGATAGATATGAATTTAGAGAGGATCCCTAGTGTAAACTTATTTCTATTGAAACTTTTTAAAGTTTCTCCTCCTCTAGCTTTAACACTAATAAATTCTCTTTCATATATGTCCTTCATAATATCAATATATCCAATGGATATTCCTTAAAACCCACCATAATAGGTTTCTAGGTATTCTATCATAAGTTTTCTTTAAATCAATGAAATCCATGTGAATGTCCTTTTTTTATCTCTAATATTTTCTATTAGTTGTCTAAGTAAATGAGTAACTTTTGACTTAACATAAATTCAAGTTGATTTTCTATGATTTTTCCACATGCCTTAGTCTTTACTTAATTATCTTTTCCCATAATTTCATTATATGATTCATTAACTTAATATTAAAATAATTATTACAATTCTATTTCTTCCTTATTCTTAAATATAGGTAATACACCAACCAATATTGGAAAAAAATCACCGTGGTATCCGGGCATGTCAGTAAAATGCCAATTTTTGCCCTCCAACATTAATTTTTTGAAGGTAGCTGCACACTGCTGCTGTTACATGGACTATCTTATTTATACACCTATTCATTTTTTGTACTGGTTTTACTTTTTTTTTGAAATGTCAACAAAATTTATTATAAACAATATATATTATGTAAATAATATTGTATTATTGGATTTATCATAAAATTTGTAATTTTTCATACTATTGCATAACCATCCTTTGCATTATATGAAGAACAAGCTTCTAAGCAATCTTCACCATAATAATCTCCCTAATCTTTTTACCAAGGTTCTTAGCTGTCTCTCTAATCAATTAACTACCTTAGTGGCTGCCACATATATACCACTGACTGCCTTGATCCAACAACATTCTCCAATGGATTTTGTTGTCCAACTTCCACATTTCCAATATTTCGTCTCCTAACTTCTACATTCTTGGTTTCAAAGTATGTTTTTTTTTCATGTTTCAAATGTCTAAAAAAATAATTTTAATTATTTCTAAATGTGTATTATTGGTTGCTTTGGCTTACCCTAATATTTCATACTGACAATAATAGTTTTTGGCCTTTCTGTGGACTTCCATTTGTTTTACAAACTTCCACAAACATGCCCTTCGAAGTCCAACACATGTTGATTTTTCATCAAACTGAAGATGACACAAAAATGATACTGGACACCATGGTAACCAGTTATATTCTACATTTAATGTTAACTAGCTGAAATACATCTTAGTAACTGGTGTTAGTAGTAGGTTACTGTGGGTTAGCTCAAGTGCATTTTAGTAGTTCGTATCATCTTATTCTTTGTATTCTTTATTATTATCTATATCATACTGTTCATGCAATATAAATAAGCGAACATTTCAACAAACCTTTGCCTTTGCACCAGATCCCTTCAAGAACTTCAGTTGGATCCACCCATTCAAGGATATTAGGGGGACCAAAGCCAGCATTATGAGAGCTAACTGCCAGCATGCTCCAAAAGCAACCAACAAACCAGCAATAAGTGTTGCAATGTTCTGAACAATGAGGGCCAGTGCATCACCAACCAGACAACGAATAGTTGCTGCATCTGCTGAAAGTTTTGTCCCAATTGGTCCACTAGAGTTTTGAATATCATCAAACCATGCAATCTCCATGTTAATTACCTTGTTGAAAGACAGTGATCGGATTCTCTCTATTAATTTGGCACCAGCAATAGTAAAGAAATATGACCTAGCTGGAATAGCTACCATTGTTACTGAACCAAGGATTATGTACATCAGTGCCCAATGTGTAGAATCTTTTAGAAGTTCATAATGTGGTTCATAGAACATTTGAACTATATAAGATAGATATGTTCCGAAAATGGGTAGTACCATTCCATTAAACACTGCTGCCACTACACCGAGGAGAATAATTTTTAACTCAGGTTTGTTAAGGGAAGCTAGTCGATAGAACTGTACTTGTGGTTGTTCCTTGGTGTTTGATTCCTTTTGTTTGTTTCCTTGGCATTCTACTCCATTCGATCTGCTAGGTAACACCATGGATGTGGAACAGCTAGCACCACCAGGAGATGATTCATGGGTTATGGACTGCTGAAAGGAAGAACATTGTCTCAATAATTGTTTACCGTCTATCAAGACTTCTCCCTTGGTATCTGATGCTCTCTGTTCTACAGCTCCATTTGCCCCTTGCAAGCGCATGAGTTGACTGTATGCTCCATCTTGATTACTGGTCAGCTCCACGTGGGAACCTGGTCAAGAAACTATAAGAGATCCAGGAGTGCTTGTACCGTTGTACATATGTTTAGCTATTTCAGCGTTGTTATTGATGCACACCAGTATAATCAACTTGATTCTTTAGAATTCGATAAAATTTCAATGTAAGCTATGAATTGAGTCCTATGAAAAGTTGAAGTGTTTACCTTTTTCCACAATAGATCCCTGCTGAATCACTGTAATTGTATCCACATTTCTCACTGTTGTCAACCTATGCGCAACTATAACTGTGGTTTTGTCAGTCATGATCTTATCTAATGTGTCTTGTAGAATTCTTTCAGATTCTTCATCTAAAGCACTTGTAGCTTCGTCAAGAAGTAAAATTCGTGGTTCCTTAAGAATTGCCCTGGCAATGGCAACCCTTTGTTTCTGTCCACCTGAGAGCTGAGTTCCACGGTCTCCAACAATGGTGTCAAGTCCCTGGAAACAACATCAGTATATTTCTTTAAGTGTATTTAATTGATTCAATTAAATCCATGATTCCTTCTTTACTATTTCTGTGTAATATTATATGAAAAGCTTTTTTTTGGTCGGCCTACTTTAGACAATAAATAAATACTCAATAAGTAGTTATACAAGCATGAAAGTAGATTAATGTAAATTTTGAAAGAGTTAGATATGTACCTGTGGCAATTTCTCTATGAATTTTGAAGCATTTGCAAGTTTTATTGCTTCTTTGATTTCTTCAACAGTTGTATCATTTTTCCCATAAGCTATATTTTCTTTTATACTCAAAGCAAATAATGCAGGCTCCTGGCTGACCAAACCTATTTTTTCCCTAATCCATCTAACTGGAAAATGTTTCAGATTTATGCCATCTATAAGAACTTCACCATTTTGTGGATCATAGAATCTCTCTATGAGACTGATAATTGATGACTTTCCACTACCACTCTTTCCTACCAATGCCATGGTCTTGCCACTGGGTATTTTTAAAGAAAAGCCATTGAAGATCTGTTGCTCTGGTCTTGCAGGATAGCTGAAACTAACATCTTTGAATTCTATATTTCCAATAATGTTGTTCTTCCTTGTTACTGAATTACTGTGTGCATCTATCAGTGGCTTCCTTTTCATTGTGTCTAACATCTTGGATGCTGCAGCTTTTCCTGCTCCAAATGCACTTATGCATGGTGAAGCCTGGCCCAATGAACTGAAAACGGATTCAACCTCATCATCAGATTCCCAAATAAGAATTTGGAAGAATAAAATCTTAACATCGATTGATTCTTCAAATTTCCTTAACAAATTTTTTAAGCATCATTAGGTCATAGAGAAACAACATGATTTGTAATAAAGAGTTGCACTGATTGAGGATAAAATAAGATAATCATTTCAAATGTTTTGTTCATGTTCAAAGAACATTTCAACATGCTGTTACACTACTTTTTTGATGTTCAGAATTTTAGTATCAGTTGCAAAACATCTTGAGCAGATTCTGAGTGTTTCTATGGAAAGAAGGCAGGAAAGTGTATTCTTCTAGCCTTCAGCTTGTGACTCGGAAAAAGATTACTCAGCTCAAGTGGGAGGATAGTCTTGGTATCAGAAGTCTCCACTTGATGAACTTACCTTATTAGGGAAATGACACTTCTGTGAGAGGAAGTACGTTCCGTATCTATGGGCAGAGATCATTAGGAAAAAATGGTTTGGAGTTGGGGAGGGGTGGTTAGGTTCCAAATATATTTAGTGGCTGGAGGGAGATCCTTGAGGTTGAAGAGGCCATTAGGTGTGGGGGCAAGGTGGAGATTGGGAATGGGACAGCGATTATCTTATGATGTGATAGCTAGGTAGATTGAGTCCCTTTATCTTCTCTCTTTTTGGCATTTCTCTGTGTTATCTTCTACCAATGTGAATGTTGCAGAGTGTTTTCAATGCTTTGAGGCAAGGATTGTGTGAGAGTGGGATGTTCCATTTCAAAGGGACCTAAGTAATTTGGAATCCTTTGGTTTTGTAAGATTGCTTTACTTTCTTCACTCTTGTTGTTCTCATCTAATGTCAACCTCCTTCACAGGTGTGGAAATGGAGAAAAGATGATAGGTTCTCTATCAAATATTTATATCAAAGATTTAACTTTGTGGAAGTCAAATATGGAAGATGAAGTTTGTATGACAGCATGGGATTCCTACCAAAGTCCAGTTCTTTGTCTGGCAGGGGTGGCATCAAGCTATTTCAACAGAGTATTTTCTCAGGAGGTAGCGTTTCTCACTTGCAAGAATATGTAGATTCTGTAGCTCCTAGGAGGAAGATTAGTGCCACCTTGTCTTTAACTCTCCCTTGGGGAGAAGTTACTATTTCTTATGGATGGATGCATAGGATCATAGATGGTGGGATATAGCTTTGGATGCATAGGATCCATTTACATAATAGCATATATAATAACATCCATTCTAATGTTTAAATGATGTCCATATATGTGGCATATGTGTATATGTTTGTAACCCTAATCTAAGTAGTGATTTTGAGATCCTTCTCTTCTAACATGGTATTAGAACCTAGGGTAAAATCCTAGGGTTTCCTGTGCCACCACCACCTTGTTTGCTGTTCACTACCACCCACCACCATTTGTGTCACTGGCACCTGTGAACAATGCACCTGTAACACCTTCTTTACGTCGTCTATCACCTCTCTAACGTTGTTGTTGGTCCTCCCCTAGTCCTGTCCTCAAGTACACCAGCCCTAGGGTTTCCCAAAACCCATTATTTGACGGTTCTCTTGCCTGGAGGTCACTTCCTCCACCATTGGACCGACTCTTTCAGCTCTCCATTTTGCCATTTACATGTGATTGGCATCATTGACAGTCATAAATGCCAATCACCGTGTCCTACTTGGCTATCACTTGTGTTCCGTTTGGTGTGTATGTGGATCTGTGTTATCCACACTATTTTGTAGCTCCAACTTGTGTGTAGTGTCTCCCGAATGGCTCTATCAATAGTTTCTTCCCCTTCAATGGTAGTTTTGTATCCTCACTAAAGCATGGCAGATCGTGAACTACTTATCAATAACTTTTTAGGTGTATTATAAAAGTTAAATGACTTAAATTACATTTTATGGGCCTAAAGTTTTGAGATGGTTGTGATT
>JAMKPZ010001521.1:0-29929 GCA_024699675.1 Amphibolis antarctica | reverse complement strand
GAAATTTTCCCTTTTTTGCCATAATTTCCATCCCTTTCTTGCTCATATGGCCCAATCTTCTGTGCCATAATGTTGTTGCTCCCACTGAATCAACAACACTAGCCAAGTATTCATCACTAGGGATAACATATAAGGTGCCAACTTTGTTACCTCTAGCAATTACCATGGCTCCTTTGGAAACCTTCCACTTTCCACCTCCATGTGAGATAAACATACCTGCATCATCTAACTGACTTGTAGAGATCAAATTCTTTGCCAGACCAGGGACATGTCTGACATTCTCTAACTTCCATATGCCACCATTGTGGGTTTTGACGTAAGCATCACCAATTCCCACAATATCTAGCTCATTGTTGTTTGCCAGGTAGAGTTTCCTTTTTTCTATGAGCTTGTAGTTTCTCAGCAGTCCTTTGACATTGGTGGAATGATATGAAGCGCCTGAATCTAGAATCCAAGATTCAACTGAACTGTCAATAGTAGAAGCTAGAGCATCTGCAATTTCTTCACATATTGAATTTGCTGCTCCCCCATCATTGTTCTGCGCCCTTCTTGGTGCCTTGCATTGATTCTTGTAGTGCCCTTTCTGATTATAGTTCCAGCAAGTAATGTTCTTCCTGCCCTTGCTTTTCCCTCTGGACTTTGAGTAGTTTCTGCCACCATTTCTCTATTGACTTCTTCCTCTGCATTCTGCACTTAAGGCTGCTCCTGAAGTACTTGCTTGTGAGTTGTTCCTTCTCAGAATGTCCTCACTCAAAATCCGGTCTCTGATATCTGTTAGCTTCAGTCGTGTCCTAGAGAACTACTAACACCAGTTACCACTACAGACCAACTTTCTGGTAAAGAAGATAGCAAAATTAGGGCTTTGACCTCATCATCAAAATTAATCTCAACTGAACTTAGTTGAGATATGATGACATTGAATTCATTGATATGATCTGTCATGCAACCACCTTCTGACATTTTCAGATTGAATAACCTCCTTATCAAATACACTTTATTTGAAGCAGACGGCTTCTTGTATATATCTAAAAGAGCTTTCATCAAATCTACCGTGATTTTCTCTTTGACAATGTTGAAAGCAACATTTCTGGCCAATGACAATCTGACCACACCCAAGGCCTGTCTGTCCAACAGATCCCATGTCTTTTGCTCCATTTCTGCAGATTTTTCTCCTAACAGAGGCTCATGCAACTTCCTTTGATAGAGGTAGTCCTCTATCTGCATTTTCCAGTACCCAAAGTCATTATCGTCAAACTTCTCAATTTTGAGCTTTTTGTCGTCTGTCAAAATGAGATTCTCTCAAAATGAGAAGATCATATGCTACAAATGCAACAAAGCAAGCCACTTTTAGACAGACTAACAAGGATGAAAGATATAATTTTAGAGGAGATAAGAGGAAGAGATTCAAACGAAGGAAAGCTTTTAAAGTGACATGGGACGACACATCTTCTTCATAGAGTGATGAGAAGGATTCATTATCAAAAGGTGAATCTTCTTCAAATATAGATTCAGAAACAAAGAATCTAACAAACGTATGCTTCATGGCTGATCATAGTGAGGTATCTTTTGACTTTGAAGCTAGTTATGAAAATTTTGATAAATTGTTATTTTAATATAATAAGCTAGCAAATAAGTATAAAAAGCTAAAAATAGAATATAAAAACACTAGGAAATTGCTAGAAGAATCTGAATCTAGAGTTACTTTCTTAAGTACTATAGTGGATAAATTCAAAGACAAAAATCATAAGCAAGCTAAAGAAATTTCAAAGTATAAAACAATTGAAAAAGACCTACATGATGATCTTGAAAACATTAGTGTTGATAAAAGGAAATTAAACTCTGAAATCGAAAAATTGAATTTGATTGTCAAGGATTTAAATTCTAAAATTAGTTCATTAAAGCTTAAGGTATGTGAGGAGAATGCCATCTTAAGCAAATGAAATGATAGTCAATCAATAAATGAAGAACTTCAAAGAAACATTTCTAATGTTGGAAAGCATGGAATTGGTAGTAACACTACACCTTCTGAAAATTATGGATGACATGTTAATACAGGAAAAGATAGGACTTTTGTCACAAGTATTATACAACAAGATAAAAATGTTATTCCTTGTGTAGTTAAAAAGGGTAATAAATATGTCCAAGTGAATAACTCATCCACTAAAAATGTAAAGATAAATTTAGAAGATGTTAGTACAAATATTTCAACATATGTTTTTGAAATAAGGATGTGCAGTTACAAGTAGAGGATTTAAATGTTCATATAAATTCCTTAAATGAGTTGAAAAAGACATTTGAAGATGAAATCTAGATGTTAAAAGTTGAAAATCTAAATCTCAAAGGGAATCTACTTACTGCAAATCTTAAAATCGATCAATGGTGTAAGGGCAAGAAAAATAAAGATGTACCTAAGAACACCAATGGATCTAATAATAAAAATTTCAACTATGTAGAAAATGTAAATAATTTTTCTAATTGTGATAGATTGAAAATAGATAATGATCAGAAAACATATGAGTTGAAACAGGATAAAAATACTGAACTTAATGATAAGAACTCCCAGGGCAAACACAGAATTAAAACAGTTAAGACTAACACTCCCTCAAATATTCTTAGACCCACTCAAAAATGGGTTCCAAGAAATAAAATTTCTTTTTAAACTGTTTCGTAGTTGAAAAGATCAAAATGGATAATGGACAGCAAGGCATCTAGCCACATGATAGGAAATAGAGCATTACTTACCGACATTACCAAGACAAGAACTAGAAAAGTTACCTTTGAGAATAAAAGTAAAAATAAAATCCTTGGGTCTAGCAAGGTGAAGGTAACTGAAAATTGTTTTATAAATAATGTCTTACTTGTTGAAAATCTAGGCTTAACAATATATTGAGTGTTCCTATTTTGATGTAAGTCTATAGATTTATATTTGAAAATAACTTGTGTCAAATCATAGATAAGGATACAAATGAAGTATTATTCGTTGCAAATAAAAGGGGTTCAGTTTGTATTCTTAATCTACCTTATGACATTATAAATGTCAATGCCTGTTTGATTGCAAAGTCAAATGAAATTTAGTTGTGGCATAGAAGGCTAGGACATTCAAATACAAAGCTATTAGAAAAGCTATCCAAAAAAGATCTAGTTAAGGGTTTACCTAGCATTAAACACTCGAGTGAGTTTATTTACAAAGCATGTCAATTAGGTAAACAACACAAAACATCCTTTAAATTGTTAAATGAAATACCAAGCAAAAGAGTTTTAGAATTAGTACATATGGACTTATTTGGACCAACTAGAACAACTATAGTTTAGGAGGAAAACATTATGCCTATGCACTAGTTGATGACTATTTTAGATTTACTTGGGTATACTTTCTAACTCATAAGACTGAAGTTTTTGAAACATTTAAAGTATTTTGTTACAAAGTACAAAATGAGCAAAGTGTTAAAATTCAAAAATTTAGGAGTGATCATGGTATTGAATTTGATAATAATCAAATGGACACCTTCTGTGAGGAGTTGGGTATAAACCATAGGTATTCATTTCCTAGAGCTCCTTCACAAAATGGAGTAGTAGAACATAAAAACAGATCACTTTAAGAAATGGCTAGAACTATGCTAAATGAGAATAAGACACTACTATCTTTTTGGGCAGAAGCAGTTTATACAGCATGTTATGTCATAAATAGAGTACATTTACAACCTATCATTGATAAAACACCTTTTAAGATATAGTATGATAGGGTTTCCAAAATAGACTACATGAAACCATTTGGCTGTAAGTATTACATATTGAACATTAAGGAAAGTATAGACAAATTTAAAGCCAAATCAAATGAAGGTATTTTTGTTGGTTATTCAATTAGAAGTAAAGCTTATAGAGTTTACAATAAATCAACAAAAATAATTGAGGAATCCCTACATGTTAATTTCAATGAAAATTCTCACTTGGATGTTAAACATGTTGTTAATAATGATGAAGATTTAGAAACTCTCCCAAAAGATTTAAATACTATTGATAGAGATATAGAGGAAATATCTGATAGGATAAGAGATATTAATTTGAACAATGATGATCAAATAGAAGAAAATGCCAATATAGAGGAAAATGTTCAAAATGATCATAGGCCTTGGCGTTATGTTTCATCTCATCCTACAAATCAAAAAATAGGTGATCTTAATCAAGGTGTTAGGACTAGATCTTCAGTTGTGAATATATGTGGTGCTTATACTTTTGTTTCTATGCTAGAACCTAAGAAAATTGATGATGCGTTGGCTGATGAATTTTGGTACTTAGCTATGCAAGATGAACTAAATCAATTAATCAAAAATGAAGTATGGGATCTAGTACCACCCCTTGAAAATCATACAATTACAGGAACAAAGTGGGTGTTTAGAAACAAAACTGATGAAACTGGTCATATAGTAAAAAACAAAGCTAGATTGGTTGCACAAGGTTATAAGCAAGAGGAAGGAATTGATTATGATGAAACATTTGCTCTTGTTGCTAGATTAGAGTCTATTCGAATATTATTAGTTTTTGCATGTTATATGAACTTTAAGTTGCATCAAATGGATGTTAAAACTGTCTTTCTAAATGGATATATAAATGAAGAAGTTTACGTAAAACAACCTCCTGGATTTGAAGATTCACAACATCTTGAGTATGTTTACAGGCTTAAGAAAGCTCTTTATGACCTTAAACAAGCACCTAGGTCTTGGTATGAGAGATTGTCTAAATTTCTTCTGGAAAAAGGATATTCCATGGGGAAGGCAGATCATACACTCTTTATCAAGAGAACTGAAAAAGATATTTTGGTAGTTCAAATCTATGTTGATGACATCATATTTGGATCAACAAACGAAAAGTTAGTTGAATCATTTTCAAATAACATGACAAGTCAATTTGAAATGAGTATAATGGGTGAACTATCATTCTTTCTAGGATTGCAAATTAGACAATTAGATAAAGGAATCTTTATTTGTCAAGAAAAATATACTCAAGATTTATTAAAGAGGTTTGTATTTGACAAAACTAAAACTAAAAATACACCTATGAGTACTATCACAAAATTAGATATGGATAATTTTGGGAAATCTATAGATATAAAACAATATAGAAGTATGATTGGTTCATTACTTTATTTGATAGCTAGTCGATGAGATATTATGTTTAGTGTGTGTACTTGTGCTAGATATCAATTTAATCCTAAGGAATCATGCCTATTAGTTGTTAAAAGAATCTTTAAATATTTACAATGAACCAAAGATTTTGGATTGTTTTATTCTAAACATAGTTCAATGGAACTAGTGGGATTCAGTGATGCTAATTATGCAGGCTGTAAATCAAAAAGAAAAAGTACTAGTGACACTTGTTAGTTACTTTCTTTAGTTTCATGATTTAGCAAAAAGCAAAATTGTGTAGCTTTATCTACAATTGAAGCTAAATATGTAGCTACTACACTTTGTTATGCTTAAATCCTACGAATCAGACAAACCTTAAAAGATTTTAATTACACTTTTGAACCCACAGATTTTCTGTGATAGTAGCTCAACCATTAATTTGTCAAAGAATCCTATTTTACATTCATGAGCAAAACATATAGAAGTTAGACATCACTTTCTAAGGGATAATGTAATTAAAGGAAATATAAAGTTAAAGCATGTTCCTACATCTAAACAATTGGCTGACATATTTACAAAACCCTTAGATGAAAATACTTTTTCAAGATTAAGGTTAAACCTAGGTATATGCACACTATCTGATGTATAAAATGTCCTACACCTAATGTCTAAGTGTCCTATCCATTATTCAAGTTTGACATGTTCGAAAAATGAAAAACAAAAAAAATGGAAAAATAAAAATGAATATAAAGTATTTGATATTAATGTTTTTCTCAATTTTTTACGATTTTATATATGTTCTTATACATTTATATCACATAAGAAAATCATAAAACTCTTTTGATTATACTAAAAATCTTTATAGAAAGATAGGATTTACCAATTTGATTCAGTACTCACTATAGGAAAAATGACTTTTTGTGACGGCCAAAACCATCTCAGAAACCCGAAAAATCGCCACAAATAATGTATTTGGGACGGCTATTGTGACGGTCACTAACCATAGCCATAAAGGCCATCACAAATACTTTGTGATGATTAAAAAAACCATCATATATAGCTTATTTGTAACAGTTTAGACCGTCACAACTGCCCAAAATAGCCATCACAAATGATCACTTAAAAAATTTTAAACAAAAATAATAATAATTTGTGATGGCCACTAAAACCGTCACAACGGTCGTCACAAATAATATTAAAAAATAAAAAAATTATAAAAATCTATTAAAATCCTATAATATTATTCATGTAACTGTAATATTCTTCATACATGAAATATTTTCATTCTACATACCAAAAATTCATACACATTCACACATTTACTTTTTCATATATTGATAAAATGAAATATCATTTTATATGTCCAAAAGTACATACATTATCAATACTTAATAACCATATAACATTCAACCAGTCCTACAAAAAAAGTATTTACATTCTAACATTGGAAATTCCGCCATTCCTAACAGCTTAACCTTGGAAATTTTTAGACCAATGATGTCTGGCCTTGTGGAGAGAGACTGACCAATTGCAATACCACAGACAAGAATTTAACAAATGCATGGAAATTATATAAAGTAATAGCATCCTGCACAAAATTAAAAGCTATTGAGTTGGTGTAAGATGGATACATGCATAAAACAAAATTACCTTAACCACATGAGAGCATAACATAAGATATGGGAAAATAAGGCATGAATTAATTAAATTTCAGCACAATACATTTTAGTGCTTACAAAGAAATTGATAACAAAATTCTTTTGCATTTGCTTCAACTAGAAATTTGCATTCATTCACTACAAATTATAACTCAAATTTTAACGACTAACCATTGACCTAATTACCTAATCGAAGGAGATCAAGGGTTTTGAAGTCATTACCTACATATTTGCTGATTCAACATGGGTTCAAGTGCAGAAACTAATTTCTGAATTGCACTCATGTTTAAACTTCAAAAATATATAGGTATTAATCCACTAATCAGAAGAATACATATAATGGTGCAAATTAAAGACTTGTGTATGATTTATTAATATATAGCATACTCTACTATGTTTTATATTACAATTATATTTGTCACTATATCTACATAAAAACCTATGGTTGAAATTTAACAAAAATTAGTGAATTTTATGACATTCATATTAAAGAATGACATAAAAAATTCATACCATTACATATGACTTCCCTTGTATTTATAAAGATCAACAAATAGGGAACTAAAAAATTATCTAATATTGCTGCTACAAAATTGGACCCTGATTATCGAAACACTTTACACCTTTATTTTAATTGTGGAGAAAGATGAACAAGCAAAAAAAAAAAATAGAAAAAACATCTATGTCATACACAGAAATAAAGAAAAATAAAGTTATGAGCTGAATCCATTTGATATGTGATAAAGGCCACTTGAATATTGAATGCTTATTACATGATTAGGCACAACAAATTGAATATTGAATGCTTATTACATGATTAGGCACAACAAATTATATAACACAAGGAAATGTTGTATATTGAGTAGTGGGTAAGAACACTACATGCTAAATTAATCATGTATACTCTAGTATAACACCTGTATGATTGAAGCCACATGAAACTCACAATACTCGCAATAGTCTGCAAACTCACTAGCTGAGAGTAGTCCAAATCACTATCATGTCCCTGCAAAATTATACATATTACCATAAGATAACCAAAATTAACAATGATATATAACAGTGTTCCTAGAAACATGGGAGCCACATTAATTAAGTGGTGGTAGCACATCAATATTTCTTTTGATGCTAGCTAAAATAATTCAAGCACAAAATATCATGAATTCATGTGTTCTCATACATATCATGTTATAAATAAAGATTTTCCAAACTCGGGACATTAAATGCTAAGTTTAAATGATAATATTAAGCAAATGAAAAATCATGTGATAGTTAAATAGGATGCATTCAATATCAGAACATAAAATAAATAAATAAATAAATCAGAACATAACAATCACAAGAAAAATATGAGAATCCAGTAGATAGAATGAAAATGTATCTTTGTATGATTTTCTCTCATGTAACTTGCTTTCACAGTTTAACATAAGAGATCTTATTATAGACCTGTTTAAAAGTTTTAGCTAAGTATAGTAAATGAAAAAACTAATCTAACCATCACTTTCTATAGAAGAGATTTCATTATAAACAAGGGCAAAAATATCAATTTTTTAAAATTTGGACTAGATCGGAAAAGAATTCAACAAGTATTATGTAGGATGAAACCAACAAAGGAAATTTATAATGGAAGAATTCATATAATGGAACAAAGGGAAATTCTCAAATCACATTCTTACAACAGTTCTGCGGTAAAATTCAAAAACTTCTTCAACTTCAAAAATCCATAACTATTTGAAGAAAAATAGGAATTTTAATCTTAAATATGCATTGGAAAACTAATTCACCATACGCTCCAAGGAAAATGCTTGCAAAATAAGATCAAATCTTCTGTAGCTCCAGATTTCACAGAAGTTCAGTCATATATACATTGGCTACACTAACATCAATATTTCAATTCCAATAAAATTTTTTTTACCACCGCCACTTAGGTATACTTTCAGCTCATGTGGTGACTATTTTTTAAAAAAAAAACAGGAAAAAAAGAAAATAAAACGTAATAAATGCATGCAAGAACAGAAAATCAATGCACTCAACTACTCATTTAGCCTTTGCAGAATTCAGCATGTTTTTCAACTTCGAAAATTCATATCAGAAAAAATACATGCTCATTTTTTGCTCAAAAAGACTCGTTTGAAAGATTGAAGCCAATCTAAGACCTTAGTGAAGAATGACTCCACTGCTAGGTTAGCACTAGCCACATTATCATTTCCCGAAAAAAATACACAAAACAAAAAATACATGAAAAAAACTAAAAACCTACAAAAAAAATGGTGGTGATGGCAAAAAACTAAAAACCTTCGAAAAAATCATGAAAAAACTAAAAACCTACAAAAAAATCACGAAAAAACTAAAAACCTATAAAAAATCACCAAAAAACTAAAAACCTACAAAAAAAAAAGCATCTCTCATATCTGTACTTACGGTGAAGAAAAGAAGTGAGGTTGGAGAGAGGAGAAGAAGCTCCCGACGGTGAGACGATGGAAGGACTTTGCACGGAGAGGGCGACAAGCATGACATGTGAAGAGGGTGGTGACACAACACACGGAGAGGGCGATGAGACAACAGCAAGCATGACGCACAAAGAGGGTGGTGAGATGGGCGGCAAGCACGTCATGCTAAGAGGGCAGCGAGACAGCACAGAATTTTTTTTCGGAAAAGGTGGTCGCGCGGGGAAAGAAAGGGAAGGCGTGGGTTTTATCCCACCAAAGACATTTGCGACGGCTTTTAAAAGCCATTGCAAATAATAGTCATTTGTGACGGCTAATATATTTTAGCCATCACAAAAAATTTCTTCTATCTTATTAAAGTTTCTTGTGACGTTTTTTTGCGACAGTCTTTAAAAGCCGCCGTAAATGATTATATTTGTGACGGCCAAAATAATATAGCCGTCACAAATAGCTAATTTTCCTATAGTGACTTTAATTCTACAACTAATTAAATGATGAAGATTGTATGAATGTAATTTTTATGTCTTCATAGAGTGTGTTAAATTTCAATAATTGTAATGAAGTTAATCAGTATAATAGTTAAAAGTTATTTTATGAATAATCTTTTTAAGTACTAGTATAAATTTTCTGAATTTAATAAAAAGTCTTCTAGACCTTTTATACTCAGGTGATTAAGTTTGATAGGGTAGTTAACTCAACGTACTAAGTTTCTCAAAACCCAGCAACCTAAGATCCACTGATCTGGGATTATTGACCCAAAGCTCGATACATGGGTATAATAGAAAGTCTGAACTAAGACTATTTTAATTTGTGATTAAATGAGTTTAAAAATGCCAACAATATCAATATTAACATTCTTAAAAATATACTGATACTAAAATTACTTTACTATGTTAACTATTCGAATGAAGTATGTTTAAGTCATTCATCATTCTAAATCAAATGATCAGGGAATATTATTTTTGCACTGTTTTAGACTGAGAATGTTTTATTTTGATGTTTTGATGATTAGTGCAACCATTAAATTAAAAATATCGAAACTAATATTTAATTCGTAATAGTATATAACTATTTTAATTATGTTTCTTAATTTTCTAGTCTCGAAAGTTTTTTTTTAAAATGAAAAAAGTTTTTGGGGATAGCTCTGGTCTAGGGTGAGCAAGCTATTCTCAAGGGGGAGCACACAACAAAAATCTTAATTGTTTAAATTTTTAAATGAGTTCAATTAAAAGTAAAATTAGAACTTGAATAAGATCTATGCATTTAAAATGTATTAATTACTTCAAAAGATCCATAGTTCTAATTTATCCTTAGAGACCTAACTAGTTTAAGTTGTTCTACTTTAGAACTTAGGAGTTTCAGACATTTCCCATAACTCACTAGCATTTTAACACTCGCTCCTATAGTTCTCTAGCATTTCAATGTTCATACGTGAAATACACGTGACAACTTAAGTTAAGGTAGCATTGAATAGCCACATCTTTTTTAGTCAAATCCGATTATAAAAATCCGACAACCATAACTCTCAATCTCCCAACATATAAGGTTTAAATTTCCAAAAGACCTCTACCCTAGACTTCATGAGCAACTTACTTGTACGTAGAAGGAGAAGAAGCTTGTCTCACAGTAACTTAGCAATGACATGCAGGAAGAAGATCATTCAAGTTCCACCACTACTGCTATGCACATGGCAAGTGAAAATCGACAAGATAGAGCAAGAGATAGAGATATTAAAGTCAAGGTATGATGACTTCTCTCCCGAAGTTTTTGAAGTAGTAGCAAAGAAGGTGAAGAATGTTGAAAGGGAGAACTGGTTCTTAAGATTATGCTCTCAAGGGTAGAGAATACACAATATCAAGTGTGTTAAGCGATATGTATTAAAATCGTTTGCTGAAATGATGCAACTACACAACTTTTGAAATAGGAGAGCCATCCAAAGCTACTACAAGTAGAAGTAAAAAGTTTATCTCAGTTAGGAAGACTAAACCTGTACATCTAAAATCGTCACGTTTAGAATGATTCACACCCAAAAGTAGGGTTGAAGAGTTTGAAGATTGGTTTAAAGCCACCACTGCATGGACACAAGTTAAAGTAGTCAGTTCAGATACTTCTAGCAATTGTTCCAAGTCTGCCAGCAGTGAGAATGATAATGAAGGCTTGTGGATAGGTAAAACATTTCTCTCATCTTTTGAATTAAAATGTTTTCAAAGGGTGATTGAAAATTTTAAGAAAAGAGAAGTGTTTATCTCTAAGTCATCTCTATTTATAATTGATTCAATTCTAGCAAACCGGTCACAATTTGTTGTGCATGATTTATGTGTAAAACATGTATTTCAAGGCACCTCATCATTTAGTTTGATAAATCAAAAGAATGATGTTACTGATTATGTTTTGACACATAGCCATAATAGATTTTGAGCTTTTTTTGAAATGCAAAGGTATATCGACAGGAATGAGAGACTTCCAAGAATTTACATGTATTATGTTGAAGAAATTTTGAGAAATTTAAAAGCACAGTGGTCTGGTGTATTTGTCTCTACAAAGGAACAAGAAGAAGTTTCTAAAACACCTAATGATCAGACATTAGGTGAATATTTGAAGAGCTTGAAGAGAAATAAATATGATGAAACAGTTTAGACTGATGCACAGGAGCAGGTTGCAGAAATATTACAATTAGAACATATAGAAGAACCAATTTCTCAGCATGTGTCAATTGATGAACATATTGTAGAGGAAGCTCAAGAAGAACACATTTCAAATTTTATAGAAGAGCAAGTAATTCCTCCAACAGTCTCAAATGAGCCAACAATAGAAGAATCTCTTGATTTGCAAGTTGAAGAAGAGTATGTCAATCAGCAACAAGAGACTTCACCAATACGTGATGAAGAAAATTTGACATTGGTTGTATATTATTCACAGATAGAGAATGCTAAAGATTTGCTAAGCACTTCACATTCAATTCTTGAGGAAGGTATTTCAGTAGAAAATCTCTATTTTAGAAATCATGAATGTCTAGACAATTATAATAAATTTTTGAGTTATGAAATACTGTATGAAAAACCAATAAACTTTAAAGATTTACAAGAGATTAAAGATCTCTTACAGTTTCAAGGTCTACTAGATATTATACCAATAAGTTGTAAGTTAGATGTATTTAGAGAAGTAATAGTTACATTCTATGCTAACTTGCATGTTAAGGAAGACAAATTATTTAGCAACATAGATAATACTATTTTTGAACTCCTCAGTTGATATATGACACACTGAAATTGAAAAATGAGGATGTACAATTAGCTAGAACATCTTTAAACTTGCTAGATTAGAACATCAATTCAATAGCAAAAAGCCCTCAATCACATGGCAGATTACAATATTTAGAAGAACTCAATAGCAAAGCCAAATTTATAGCAAAAATTCTGTAAGTACAGATTTTTTAGAAGAAATGGTATATTGAACATATACAGAAAATTTGTTTATATGCAACCTATACTATCACGCAAAGAATACAATTAAATTGGTGCACATTGTTTTTGGATTCCATTTAGAACAGATATTCAAAATTATTTTATGGAATCAGTCTTGTCAAGTTGATAATGGGCACAAAATATGATGTAAATCAGTGGTGAGAAAATCCTTTAGGACAAAATCATTCACAATGGCTAAATATAAGAAATTTATTTCTAAAGTACCATATAGCAACAATCAACAAGTGAACAGGCACAATCTTCGATTGCACAAGATTTGTTATCTCTTGCAGAGATTGCTTATATTGTACAATTAGGAGAACAAATTGGTCGACAAGTATCAAAATTATAATTAGTACTATTCAGAATCAGAGGAGAAATCAAGGATAGATTGTATTTTTCTGATTTGTTGTTGAATTGTAATGCTAAATGATTTGAACCTTTGTTTGTAAATGTTTACATTTCAAAATTACTTGTTACAAACAAATTTTATTAACTGTTCAGTTATGTTTTACATATTTTATCTTATTTATCTGTTCAGTTAAAGCTGGATTTATTAATTTTAACTCTCTGAATACTTTCAATTATTCTCTAACCCAAGTACTTTGTTGAATAATGACAAAAAGGGGGAGATATAGTTGAAAATTGATAATTAAAATAATAGATAATTACAACATCAAATTAATTTTGTCATCATCAAAAAGGGGGAGATTGTTGAGTATTATGTTTTGATGATGAATGTTTAATCATAATTTAATTAATATTTGATGGTAATTTAAAAGTTGTAATTATATTTTTCTAATTATCTATTTAATATTTCTTTGGACATAACTAGAAATATTATTGGACTTAATGCTAAATTATTTAACACTTGAATATTTGATTCAAGTTAAGTGTTTTAACTTAGTGGTTTAAGTATATTTAATTTTTAGAACACTTAAGCTTGATATTCGAAATGGTATAGTTAGATAAATAAGTGTTAGATATGACTATAGTTTATAAACCATCGATAGAATGTTATGTGAAAGTTTAAGTTCACACATGATGAAAGATTCGGTATTTTGTGTTAAAAGACCCAACGATTATATTAAAAGACCGGAGTTTTAACATTCGCACGTGACTTTTTTAAGTTAGGCGTGTGCATTTTAAAGTGCACGTGATGTGTGAACAGTGTCAGCATTTTACACTTAAGGACCAGAACTTTAAACATAAGATAATGTAATGGTTTGGTGTTTTAGTAAGACACGTGAGATTTTTAAGTTAAACACGTGAGATTCAGTTTTTAAGTTGTGAATAGTACTTAAGCGTTTTAAGGGTATAACTCTAGATATCCTTCAGATATTTATGTTAAAAGACCTGAGACTATATAAATGGATTTCGCAGTTAAATGTTTCAACGTTTTATATTTGAATCATTCTTAAGTGTTTCAATGTTTCAAAAAATGAAGAATGTTCAAGACATGAAATGCATATTCTGTACTGAACGTGGGATGAATTAGTAGTTATTGAAAAATTCAATGACACCTTCAAGGTTTTCATAGACATAGTGGAAGATATGGAGGAAGTGTATTTCACTCTATAAATACACTTGAAGACCTCGAAAATAGAGATGCAAAATAAAGAGCAATGCATTAATAAAGCCTTAGACAGAAAAGTGCATTTTGAAGACACACTTCAGCTCAGGTTCAATATCAAGTTTTGAAGAAAAGATCAAGTTCAACTCGATGTAGACGCTCAAAGTTTAAAGCTTCAGATTGAAGTTAGCTTGATGTTGAAGATCGTCAGTGAAGTTTCAACACTTTTGATCAAGTAAGAGTTGTGCTAAATAGTTAGATTTTGTAGAGAGGAAAAATCATATTTTAGTTGTGTGGAAAAAGTGTTGAATTTGCAAAGTAAAATCATTTCTTCTTACTCTTCTTATGTGAATCTAAAAGTTGTAAGTTAAATTCACAAAAAAGGATTGCACTTAAATGTTGTAAGAAATCTCATTAAATAAAGTTGAGATTTAATTGAAAATTGTGAGTGATTGTGTTCTTGTTATCCGCTAAGGTTTAATTATCTTAAAAACATAATTCACTCCTCCTCTTGTGTTCCTAAACACTATTAAATCGATCCTACACCATTTTTGTTCTGCTTATATTATACTAGATGTGTTTTAAAATACCAAGTGCATGACTTAACCTAGTATTCAAGCCTTTTGTGTAATAACTTTCCTCGTGACTTAAGATAATAAATTATACTTAACATCATCAAAATATATCTTCCTTAACAATCTCCCCCCTTTTTATGATGACAAAACCTAAGATAACCAAGTATAATTTGATACATTAATCAATAGAAAAAAAAAGTAAGCGTATATATAAAAACAATCAAGCATAAATAGTTAAAGTTATACACTTTTTACCCCTTTTTGTCAATATCAAAATACATATCACAAAGCTCCTAAATTAACTTATCTTTGACATAATCATAGAGCAAAAGAAAATAAAGAAATTTCTATGTATGAATAACGAAATTTCTAACACGATATAAAATTCAGTAAAATACTTAAATTTAAATACTACCCCTACAAACATGCCATCAAAATTTAAATATAGCAATAGGATGCATCAGGTGATCCGTGCATCATCATTTTGTTTCAAAAATTTGCTCCATCTTCATTCTTGAAACTTCACTTCAATAATGAAATTTTCTCAATCAACTTAAAAATGAAAATTTCAATCCTATTGATTACCAAATCAATCCTAGTAATAGTGCATATTTTCAATGGGACTTAAATAACAAGTGCCTAGTGATAGTGCAAATTTTCAATCCAAGCATTAGGCATATCATTTATTATTTTTTGTTAAGCCTATAACAACAAGATATATAATGAAGGAATTTCTAGACTTTCTTAATTATCCATGTAACGAGCTTTAGGTCAATGACTCCTAGATCAGTTGACCTTAAGGCATTAAGTGTAAAAACACCCCTGTGAACTTAATAACTTAGATAATTAAAGTCTATGAATTGAAATTTTGATCCTTCATGGCATTTACCCTCTAGTACATGTTTCTTAGGAGACATTCCATAGACTTTCTAAACTAATGTAATGAGCTTTGGGTCATTGACTCCCAGATCAGTTGATCTTAGGGCACTAGGTGTTGAGACACCCTTACAGACTTAATTGCTCAAGTAGTTTAGGTCACACATTTGGAGTTTTAGTTTCTCCACATGTACATTATATTTTCAATATAATAGCTACAATAATTATATGATTTCCATAGTTAAGGATTGAATGTGTAAAGTGAGAAGACAATAATTTTCACCAACAATCCTAACAAGCTATTTTTCAGACTTTATTTCCGTCATAAGTATCACAAGATCATTACTTCTATCAAATCAGTTCATTGAATTTAGACAAAACTCACTTATCCACTCATGATTCATCAATTAATCACATGAACAATTAAAACAAAATAGTTAAAGGAAATAAAACTACAAAATGACAAAAATGATAGCAAAAAGAAATATATTTTAATTTTAATTTTAATTTTAATTTTAATTTTAATTTTTTAATTATAAAATAACAAAAAGAAATAAATATTTACTTAATACTATCTGCTCAGATGACTTTTGGTATTTTTGAGAAGAATAGGTGAGTTTTAACAAGACTGTCTAAAATGATTTAAAAGAAAAGCTTTCTGGATTTTTTTTAAAAAATAACTGTCTATTGGAATTTCCAATTAGTAGGACATACTTGAATTCCTAAGAGTTACAAAATGATATCACTTGATAGGATCGGTACTACTACTATGCCAAAAACTTGAACTAGTGGTTAATACATTGAAGAAATAGTAAACATACTAGAATATCTGGTTGACCATTAACTTACATCACTTAGTTGACAGATTCCTAATTCTTTTTTGCTCTTCAAAAATTGTCTTTCATCCAATGGCTTTGTGAAAATATCTGCAAGTTATTCCTATGAAGAGACAAATTTTAAGATAATATTTTTCTTTAAAACATGATCCCTAAGAAAGTAATGTCTGATTTCAATATGCTTAGCCCTAGAATGCAATATAGGATTTTTAAATAAATTAGTAGTAGTACTACTACCTCAGAAAATTTTAGTAGGATCAAAAGTGACTCCAAAATCCTTCAAAGTTTGTCTCATCCATAAAATTTGTGTACAACATACTCTGCTTCAGTGCTAGAAAATGCTACACAATTTTTCTTTTTACTAAACCAAGATACCAAAGAGTTGCCTAGTAATTGACACGTACCACTAGTACTCTTTTTTTCAGATTTACAACCTGCAAAATTTGCATCACTATAAGATGTTAAATTAAATGAACTATTTTAAGAATAAAATAATCCAAAATTTACAGTACTATGTAGGTATCTAATAATTCTTTTAACAACAATTAAATGAGATTCTTTAGGTTTAGCTTACTAAATTAGGAGAGCAAATTATAGCGAATGTAAAGAATTAATTACTCTTGTTATGAATATGGAAGGAGACAAAGATCCACAAGACATACAACAATAGAATTATACTTCCATTCACAGGAGCCTTGAACCTTTCACTATTCTTCGTCTTCTTGTAGTTATACAAAGTTACCTGTAAATCTTCAAATTCTTCAATAGGAATAGACACATTTGCCAATATATTGTATCTAAAGGGACAAATATATCTAACATTTAGTGATAGACACATCTATTATATATATATATCAATACACACACAATGTAGTATATATATATAATGATAGATGTATAACAATATATCCATCATGTCTATAATGACTGATAAACAAATACAATCGTCACAATAGACTACATATAATTATAGACGTTTTTGTCACTATTTTAATGTTATTTGTCATAATAGATCGTATACAGTGACAACTTCATAAGTTTGTCACAGTTTCATGTAATTTTATAGAATGTTTACCATGCAATAACTAATAAAGTCATGCTTCTTTGACATTGCAGGCGATACTACGGAGTCACAAATTAAAGCAACATTAATTACAGCAGTTCCATGTAATGGGAGCTGCTTGCAAAAAATGGGAGGTACAAACGGCACGACGTTTTTTTGTAACAAGCATTCTGAAATTCAATTCATCTTATACTCTCATGGATGTGATAATAACATCTGATAATTTCATCACTAATAAACAAGCTGTAAGGTGGAAAAGTAAAAGCTTCTTGCGTGCAAGTGATCGGTGGGTGTGAGAGCCGAGTTAGAGGCCTCGGAGTGTTGAAGTCGAAAAAAAGAATGGTGTACACATGTAGTGGGACTCTTGTGACTCTTCGTTTACTCCAAACAAAATGTTTACGAACACACTATTCTATTTTCTTTATTTTCTACGTACGTAGCAGATGTATTTTTCTTAAAAAATGATCTATCCAATATTCTACGAAACGTCACACGACCATCACCTTTTTATTTACAATGATCTATATATTGGTGTCTCAATTTGTCAAATGATGGGCAAAAGTATGTCCTAGAATCAACTTTTTCCTTTTACAAGATAGGATCCTCCTACCATCCACTGCAACAATTGTTGAAAAAATGATAAAGATCCTCCTACCTCAATTTGTCAAACGATGGCTTGGGTCATGTTACTTGTTACGCAAGCTATCGGTCCGATCGATTTTAGTTTTATTTGTTTAAAAATTTAATACCATGTATCAATAATAATTACAAAATATATAATATATTTATTAAATAATTTTAATATTTTATACTAAATTAAACTTCAAACTTTTTGTAATATTAATATTTCGTTACCAATTTATCTCTGCCCAGAAAAGCTATTCAGGAGCTCTCCATCGCGAAAAAGGACATTATTTCAATATTAAAAGAAAACAGAATCGATACCCATTGTCATTCGAAGATCACGTGCATATCACGTGTGAAACCCTGATCCCCGCGGCCCTGATCTCTGACTCTCCGAAGAAAACCACCACCACCATCCGTAGGACCGTTCCTCCGTCAACCTCCTCCCTCTCCGCCTCCAATTCTCCCACTGAACGCAAACCTCCATGGATCCCCACACCAAGATCTGATATCCACCATTGTCGCCATCTGCTTCTCCTCCCATGGCATCTTCCCAGGTCCTCGGTGGCGCCTCCAGGGCGGGCAGGATCCTCGGTCCCTCCCTCGACAGGATCATAAAGAACGTCGCCTGGAGGAAGCACTCCAACCTTGTCTCAGCCTGCAAGGCCGCCCTCGATAGGCTCGAAACCCTTCCCCAGGCCCCTGACTCCACCGCCTCCTCTTCCTCTTCCATCTACGGCCTCTCCGCTGCTGACGCTGACTTTGTGATCTCTCCGCTCCTCCACGCTCTCGACTCCGGGTCCACCAAGGTTGTGGAGCCTGCTCTTGAATGTGTGCAGAAGCTATTCTCCCACGGAATTGTGCAAGGGGAGGTCGATGGGGAGAGCGGCGTCTCAGCTAGGTTGGTCCAGGTAGTGTGCAAGTGCACGGCGGGGGGTGAGTCTGTGGAGCTTGCCGTGCTGAGGGTGTTGATTGCCGCAGTGAGATCCACGGTGGCGCTTTTGCGAGGGGAGTGTTTGGTAGGTGTCGTTAAGTGCCTCTACAATGTGTATTTGAGTAGCCATAGTGGTGCGAATCAGGTGTGTGCCAAGGCTGTTCTGGTACAGATCCTGTTGATTGTCTTTGCGAGAGTGGAGGCTGATGCAATGGAGGTGAAGGTCAAGGTGATATCAATCGTGGACATATTGGATCTCTCCGACAGGAGCTTGAACGATTCAAATATCATGCAGTTTGCACAAAGTTTCATTAGTGATCTTATGGAGGGCAGTGAAGTGGAGGGTTATAGTCAGTTTAGAGGGAGTGAGATGTCTATGAGGAATGTGGATAGTGGGAATGAGCTAGGGAAGGGGGAATCAGCTGATGGTGGGAGCTCAGGGGGAGGGAGCAAGATGAGGGATGATGGACTGTTTCTTTTTAGAAACCTGTGCAAATTGTCGATGAAGTTTGCCACACAGGATAATCCTGAGGATCATTTTTTGTTACGGGGGAAGGTTCTGTCTTTGGAGTTACTGAAGATTGTGATTGATAATGCTGGTCATCTTTGGCGGACAAATGAGAAGTAAGTAGAAGTTTTTACATAATTTGTCATTTGCTATCATGTAATGATAAGAAGTTAGTATGATCCCAATGGACTCACTGTTGAAAAGGCTGAGAGGTGAGACCTCGTTCATCTTCAAGGTGCAATTAGCCTTAATAAGTTATTAATGATTCTGCAATTTCATAAAACAAACCAGACAAGGTGATGTAGCATTAGTCATCGGTCCCTTAAGAATTGATGTTGAGGCAGAGGATATGATACTTAGCATTTTCTGTGAAAAGATTGAAGATCAATTTTGATTATTGGACTTGCAATGAAATATCAAAAAAATTTTAAACTGCTCATCAAATTTTTATCCTATCAAAATTTATGCCTCTATTCCTTTGCATATAAAGTTGATGTTGTAGCAGCTATCCCATCAAAGATGCATCATGGAGCAACTACTAGATATTACAAAAGATGCATTATTGCCTGGGATTATTTAAATGGTGTAACCCTTAGTGACTATGTAGCCAAAAGAAAAATTATTTAGTTGTATCCTAAGCAACATGGAGCTAGAATGTATTATGTAGATGATAAATTGACATGGATATAAAGACACCTAAGTAAATGATTTTTTATATTTGTAGTAAAATTATGGTAGAATGCATTAAAAAGGTGACAAATATGAGGCAAGTCTATTCCTCTTCTAAACTTTTGTTGTATTTGAAGCAATATTATGGTAGAATACATTGCATAGGTGACAGATTGACATGATTATATGATATCCCATGATTTTATTTATTTATGTTAATAACATAAACTTGATACAAGAAGAACCAACTTTTGAGTGAGTCAAAACTCCCTAAAATATTGTTTACTGCTTTGTAAAATCATTGAGAGAAAATATCACATGGAGTCAAAATAAGATGGAAATATTGTGAAATTATTCTAAATAGCCTTACGCAAAATGTTTGAGATGAAGCCTAAGTTAGGATTTAGGAAGAGAAGAGTATATAGTAGATGTGGGTTCAATTGATCTACATTTATCATGTTATCTTTATTTATCTTTAACAACACAACTAGTGTGGCACAAACAATAAGACCATTAATAGATTGATAATATGATTTTGACTTAAGTATTGTTTGTGCTGACGAAATTCATGAGAATTGAATTGAAATGAATTCGATTCTCATGAATAGGGTGTTTGTGTGAGCGGAATTTAATTCAAATGAATTCTATCAGTACTATACACATAATTGTGATAGTGAGAAATGAAGTCTGCCTGCGGAAGAAGGGAATCCTTCTGAATTCACTGTTAGCTCGAGTGAAAGCAGTTCCTTGCACATGACTCTAGTATCGATTGTGAGCTCCACTACGTCCGTTGTTGCTTGTCCAAGCTTCTCCATTGCATCCGTCGCTAGTTCCTCCTCCTTTGTTGAAGCTTCTCTGGTATTGACTGCAAATTGTCTTCCATCAAATGTGATTGAAAATTTTAATTATAGACATTCACAACAATAGACAGTAATTAAGTGGACATTGATGTGAGTAAATAAGAACGCGTGAAATTTATTTGAAGAAATACTTGTATTTTATTTGAGATCAGTTGTTTTAATCTGAATATTGTTATGAACATCATTTATATTTGTTATCCATTATAAATAAATAACTTTAAAATGACAATTTTAAAGCTCACAATTCATGTATTTTATATTATTTGGAATTATTAAATATTTTAAAATAAATATTATAATTAATAATTATCACTTTAATAACATTTTCCTTGCTGATAATTGATAGTTATTTTATATTAAAATTAAGTAATTTAAATTATATGCAATAATTTTTCTTTAATTTAATTTTGTTCAATTTTAACATGTGCAACACTCATATTTCTAATTCTGTTCAATTTTGAGAAGTGCATAAACATTTGCATTGAATTCATTTTTGTCTAATTTAATTCTGTTTAAGAAATGAATTTACATTAATTCATTTCTGTTTAATTTCATGTGCATAAACGGGCCCTTAAAGAAAGTAACATTTGCCAATAGAAAATAACACTTAGTGGTGGTTGAAAACATCAATATCCTCATTGTATATGAGAATATCTATCAAAGACGTAACTTGAGTGGAAAGAATGCAAAATTCCTTGTTTTACAAGTGATTTGCAACATGTTTATGCATCGGGACATTTACACTAAGCATCCTTATAAAAAACAAAATCACTAATATGCAAGATAACTACAACTCTACTACTTTCCCTTATGTTGGAGCATAAATGTCTAATATGCCCAACTTGCTACAAAGTCTTTAAAAAACTATAACATTTAGGTCTCGTTTGTTTTTTCAACTTTGGTTTCAATTCCAGTTCTGTATAAACTCTTATGTGTTATCATCATTGCACAAATTTGCATATACAAATTTTTACCTTATAATTTACTAGAATTATTGTAAAATTATTTTAAATTTCAACTCTCTACAGTTATTAAAGTTGAAATTAAAGTTGAAGCTAGATAAACAAATGAATCTTTAGTCTTTTTGTGAAGATATCTACTTGTTTAAGTGATAGGGTGTATAGAGTTCCTTTAATCATTAAACTCTGGACATAATGATAATCTATTTCAATGTATTTAGTCCTCTTATGAAAGATGAAATTACTAATTGTAGACACCCTTTTTTACACGTTTCCATGGAAAAAAGCAAGCTCAGCATAACTTGCTAATAAGACCCATCGGTATGATGATGACTGTTATGATAGCATCACAAGTCTCTCCATTGGCTGTAGAAGCTAGACTTGAAAGGTGAAGCTGGACTCGAAAGGTGAAGTAGACCTGCATACCTCAGCATAAAGTCATCTACCAATCAATTTATTAGCATAATTATATTGCTTGCATCGATATGACAGTTTGATTTCTTCGATGATATTGAAGAACCAATGATTGGTAGTTTCTTTTCCCATATGAGTGCTATATATATGGGACATACCTCCTTTATCGACACTCCTTGCCTTAACCATCGTTACACCAGTCGAAGCCGTAGCCATGAGTAGTTGTGCATCCTCCTTTGATTCTTTTGCTTATGGTTTCCTTGACGATCTTGTTGTACTCTCTTTCAACTCAGACTCAGTTGACTAGACTTCCACCAGTGACCATGAGGGTCACCCCACATTCGTTGTTGCCTAGCCCTTTGTTGCTGGGCTCTTACAGCTATCTATTGGTGACAATAACCATTAGCACCCAAGGGGAGAACAACCCTTCTCTTTCGTGGCCCAACAATGCTTGAGGGTCATTGTGCTTGACACTCATTCCAAGGCACGTTCAAAGTTAGTAGCCTTACTAACGGGAGCCCTCACTAGAGGGACCTTCGACACCAACTAGGCCTTTTAATGGACGAAGGCTGATTTGGTCTCCTCCTCTTTAACAGCTTGACTGCACACTCCAGTTGCGGTCTCCAAGGCCCTTGCCACCTCATTTTGGTGCTTCCATTGCCACTTCCACAGTCAGAATTGGCATCAAGCCATCTGCCTCTGGTAAGAGAAGATAGTCTTTGCCTAAAGGTTTGGATACTTGACCTTCTCCAGGCCTCACCCTCTCCCCTAGGCTCTCGCCGATGCAACCTAATAAGTGGGTAGTGCTCTCTTGGAGCATAAGGAAGTGCATTCGAGAGGAGTACCCTGGCCTTCTACTAGAGTCTTATGTAGCACAAGAGGCCATGAGAGGTAGACAGCCATCACCTCCCTAGGTTCTAGCCCTAGCAACCACTCTTGAGGTTGGATCATCAAAGCCCGTGTCCCATGTGGCAATGAAATTGGCTACTGATCGACAGCCCTTGCCAACGCTTCAACCACAATAGTTGTATACCCAGTCTCAAACATCAGCCCCCATAGGACCACAATTTGGACAGCTGTGTTGGTCTTAAAGTGTGGAGATAATTTAAGTCTCTTGTTTTATTTTATAAGTTGTTATTGGGCTTAGTGGGCCTTAAGTTATTAAGTTGTAATCTTGTAAGTTGCGAAAGAGATAATGAAAACCACCAGAGATGTCTTGTGGAGTAGGCCTTGGTTGAACTATGTAAAATCCTTTTGTTTTATGGTTTGATTCTTCGACCAAAATTGATCTTCTTGTGTAAATCACAACTAGTATTAGAGCTTCATTACAGGGGACAGAAGATTGTAGGAAGAATGAGAAACTAGGGTTTCAGAAAAGGAGGCTTGGAGAAATACGCGAGTGTTGCCTGACGATGATTGCATGTGCATAGGAAGGTGCGTCGTTGATTGACACTCACCATTGCACAGGAGGAAGTGCCTACCTTCGATGATTCAAAGGCGTACAGAACCAGAGCTCGATGATGCTTTATCCGATAAGTCCATGGATCTAGGGTTCTAGTTGCGCAAGGAAGAAGAAGCATCGTGCGAGGAAGAAGCTCATTTGGTTGCACATGTGGGAGAAGCATCGTTGGGTGACACACACGGAAGGAACGTAGGTGGGGCTCATCGCTAGGGTCGTTGACTCTGTTTGGCGACATCTGTAGGCATGTGGGTAGGTCTATTGCCTTGTCCTTTGGTGTTAGGGATTTGCAGAGGGGGTGGAGGCCTGAGACACACGTAGGCAGTCAGTACAGCCTTCTTATGAAATGGTTGAAGACAGGAAGCTTAGGATTGACAAGTTTAATGGTAGGGACTTTAGTTTTTGGAAAATGCAAATTGAAGATTATCTCTGCCAAAGGAAGTTGCATGAGCCACTTCTAGGAAAGAAACTAGAAGAGATGAGCAATCCGCATGGGAGTTGTTGGATAGAAAAACACTTGGAGTAATTAAATTGACCTTGGCAAGGAATGTGGTATTCAATATTGTCAAGGAGAAGACAACATCTGATTTGATGAAAGTTTTATCTGACATGTACTAGAAGCCATCTCCATTAAACAAATTCTACCTCATGCGTAGGTTGTTTAACTTGAAGATGCATGAAAGTGGATGTGTTGCAAACCATGTTAATGAGTTGAATACTATACTAACTTTAATCTTAGTAGATATAGCATTTGATGATGAAGTTATAGTTTTGATTTTGTTATCATTGCCTGAGAGTTGGTCTACAGTTGTGATTAGTGTTAGCAATTCCTAGAGTCATGAGAAACTTAAGTTGAATGATATTAAAGACTTGATACTTAGTGAGGACATCAATAGGAGAAGCAATAGTGAATCCTTTGCTGCACTTGGTGTGGAAAGTAGAGATAGAAGTCAAATTAAAGGCAGCAAGTTTTATGGTAGATCCAAATCCAAAGGTACAAGCAGAAACAAGAAAAATGTTGTTTACTGGAACTGTGATAAGAAATTGTACTTTAGGTTTGAATGCAGGGCCCTCAAGAAAAATGGTAAGGGGAAAGCACCTGAAAGAGGTGCAAATGCTCTATTTGAGAGCTCAAATGATGCCTTAGTTTGCTGTGTAGACAATTCTATAGATTCATGGGTTTTAGACTCTAGAGCTTCCTTTCACTCAACTTATAAGAAAGAATTGCTATGGAATTATTGTGCAATGGATGTGAAGAAAGTCTATCTTGCCAATGGTTTAGCTTTAGATGTTCTTGGCAAGGGAGATGTGTACATCAAAACTAATCAAGGATCTTGGAAATTGGAGAATGTGAGGTTTGTCTTTGATTTAGCCAAGCATTTAATCTCTATGAGTCAGTTAGACAACGATGGTTACTATACAAGCTTTGAGGGTGAAATGTGGAAAGTTACTAAAGGAGCAAGAGTGATTGCAAAGGGATAGAAAAAAGTGACTTTTTACTTGACATCAAGTAGATACCATTGCAACAGTGAGTAGCTTAGAGGATTCAACTTTATAATAAAGAAGAATTAGACACATTAGTGAGAGAGGATTGAAGATGCTTGTGGCAGATGGGAGATTTTCAAAGTTACAATCAGTGAATTTGGAAATGTGTGAAAAAAAGACAGTTCATCAACCCAAGCCATAAAGATTGGAGTTGATTCACATAGATGTATCAGGCCCAACATCAGTTAGCTTAATTGGTGGATCCCAATATTATATCATATTTATTGATGATTGTACAAAGAATGTGTGAGTTTATTTTCTCAAGCATAACTCAGAAGTTTTCTTAGTTTTCAAGGGATGGAGAAAAGTAAAAAGTTAGACGGGTGAGAAAATAAAGTGCATAAAGTTTGACAATGGTGGTAAATATGATAGCAATGAATTTAAGAATTTTTGTGAGAAGCATGAAATCAGAAGGCTGAGGATAGTTGCTGATAATTCACAGTAGAATAGTGTTGCTGAAAGAATGAACAAAACACTGAATGAGAGAGTTCGAAGCATGAGGTTGTATGCAGGATTGCTAAAGTCATTCTAAGCAGAAGCTGTGAGCATTACAACCTATTTGATCAATACGGGACCTTTAATTCCAATTGGATTCAAGATTTCAAAAGAACTGTGGAAAGAGGGACAAACTTGATCCAAAGGGACAGAAATGTTACTTCATTGGCTATAGGTAAAACTATTTTGGTTATAGATTATGGAATGATGAGACCAATAAAGTAATTAGAGCTAAAGATGTCACTTTTAATGAGTCCAAGGTATGTAAACACAAAGATTGTGTTGAATCTGGAGACAAGTGAGATAGTGGAAGTTGAAGTTGTAGATAATTTTGAAATTGGTGATGTTGATGAAGACACTTAGTTGTAAATTGAAAATGGAGATCAGTTTCACGAAGAGCAGCAGGACACTATTCCACAACTCAGAACGTCATCAAGGGTGACGAGACCTCTAAAGAGGTTTGATCCATCTCTATCATGAAATTACTTGCTCTTGATTGATGATGGAGAACCAGAATCTTATTCTGAGGTATTAAGGTAGAGTATGTAAATCAGTAGAAGTTAGCCATGAAAGAAGAAATGAGATCCTTGGACAAAAATAAAACTTGGAAGCTGACTTCATTACTAGAGGGTAAAAGAGCCTTGCAGAATAAGTGGGTCTTTAGGTTGAAGGAAGAATCAGATGGAAAGAAAAGATATAAGACCAGATTGGTAGTTAAATGCTTCCAATAGGTTCAAAACATGGACTATACTGAAGTTTTCTCCCTCGTAGTAAAACTAATTATAGTTAGAATTATTCTCAGTATTGTCGCTATCGAAGATTTATTTTTAGAACAGATAGATGTCAAGATGACCTTTCTTTATGAAGATTTAGAAGAGGAAATCTACATGGTACAACTTGAAGGATTTGAAGTTTCAAACAGCAAAGAAAATCTAGTTTGCAAGCTATAAAAGAGTCTGTATGGTTTAAAACAAACACCTTGATAGTGGTACAAGAGATTTGACGGCTTTGTTAGTGTCATTGGCTTTAAAAGATGTGATACAGACTTTTGTTATTATTACAAGTAATATGTTAATTGCTACGTTATGCTGGTAGTTTATGTGGATGACAAGCTAATTGCTAGTTCAAACATGAAGGAGATCATTTAGCTGATGAGACAACTTTCAAAAGAATTTAAAATGAAGGATCTTGGAGAAGCAAAACAAATTCTGGGCATGAGAATTATTAGGGATAGAGTTGCAAGAATTTTGAAATTAAATTAGCAAAGATACTTGGAGAAAAGTCTTTAATAGATTTAATATTATTGGAGTTAGAGTGACAAAATTGCCTCTAGGGTGGATATGTGTTTAATGTAGAAGACATTGCTATTAGTTGGAGGTTCAAGTTACAAAACACAGTGTCCCTCTCAATTATTGAAGCAGAGTATATGGCTATTTTTGAGGCAGTTAAAGAAAAGATTTAGTTGAAAAATCTCTTGGAAGAGCCATCCTACAAGTAGAGTAATAGTGTATTACTTGGTGATAGTCAAAGTACAGTCTATTTGGCTAAGAACCCAAAGATTGAAACACATCAAGATGAAGTTTCATTTAATCAGAGAATAGATTGAAGATGGAAACTTGAACCTGAAGAAAGTAGTTAGATATGAAAATGCTATAGTTATGTTGACCAAAGTGCTAAGTATCCAGAAATTAGGTTATGCATGACTTTAATTGGTCTCCAAGTTGCTTGAAAAAGGAGACATAGTGTGGTGGTGAGGTTACTGTTGAGAACTCACCCTCTATAAGTTTTGATGATGTTAAACAACTTGACATACAACAAATGAAGGTATGAAGAAACTAAATCTAATGAAGTTATAAAGAAAAAATAAAGAAATTATATAAAGAAAGCTAAAGAAATTTGAAGAATTAAAGATGAAAGTGTTAAAACTAATGAAGACAAGCTACGAGCACGTACACTTATTTAAAAAGGTTTGGATACTAGTTTAAGTTACTTATTTAGATTCTAAGTCCACATACATTAAAATCAACATAAGGAAAAATTAGAATAATGATTGAAAAATCGTTATAATAATTCACTATTCATTTGTTAGATCACAGATTTGACACTGAGAAATTCGATATAATGATTTTTCAAATCGTTATAATGAATTTTGATTATGTTCCAAAACTTAGAAAATATTTTGAAAAATAAGTTTGTTAGAAAAAAGGATTCAACCTAAAGATGACCATGATTTTGATAGATTAATTTTTTTTCTAAGAGCACCTTTAACATAGGAAAGCACTCAAATGAAACCTTTCCAATGAAGCTTCCTTGGCTGTTGTATAAATTGGGAGAGAAGTTTAATAGTAAATGTGATATCTAGGCATGTAATTGTAAGATAAATCAGATTCCTAACAAGTCTTTTATACATGTTTGGGTCTTTTAGAATCTTAGACGTGTCTAAAATGGGGGTTTTGCTTTATAGGAGTCTCTTCTAGCTTGCATCCCAAAAGGTTGATTTACTTTAATTGATCCAAGACATACTTTCTTTGTGGGAAAGAAACCTTTTCCTTGGTGTAAGAAAACTCTATACTAGGGAAATAACTAGATTGCTTCATATCTTTGATGACAAAGTGAGCAGTAAGGTATACCTTTGTTTCCACTGTGTTAACCGAGTCACCAGGATATCATCCACATAGACAACAATAATAATGTGTTTGGCCTTTGTATGCCTTACAAAGATAGAATGATCTATTTGACATTTGGTAAATCTTCTCTAAATAACTATTTCATTAAACTTTTGAAATCATACCCTTGGACTTTGCTTTAGTATATAGATCACCTTCTTAAGTAGACACATTATATTCTCCCCTTAAACAACATACCTAAGAGGTTGCTCTATTATGACCTGCTCTTGTAAAATGTTGTATAGGAAAGTGTTTTTGATATCTAGTTGATGAATTTCTTAGGTTAATTGATAGTAATCAAGTGTAGAATTCTAATAGAATTAAAATGAGCTATTGGAGAGAAGATTTTAACATAATCAATCCTGTAAGTTTGACTGAAGTCACAAGTAACCAAGCAAATTTTGTACCTATTCATGGTACCATCCATTTTATGCTTGATTGTGTATACCTAGCAACAAGTGACAGTCGTTGCATCAGATCATTTGGAAACAAGTGTACATGTTAGTGAGAAATTAAAGCTACCATCTCCTCATCTATAGTTGTCTTCTATTGTGGTAACTAAGGTACCTCAAAATAGTTCCTTGGAATAGACTCCAAAGTGACATTAAGGGTAAAGGCCTGAAGACCTAGTTATAGGTGATCATAAGCAACAAAATTTGAAATATGATGTATGGTACAGTTCTGGTACCTTTTTGTAGGGCTATAGGAAGATCTATATAGTATTAGGTGGTGGTAGAGGACCATTATCCAAGGGGAGACTTCTGGTCTAAAAGGGTCATGGTGTTTGCTTTATGGGTAGAGCAAACCTTTGTATATGGTAACATAACTAACATTAGTGAGAGAACTCCTTCAATAGTATTTTTGTTAGGTTTAAGAATGGTTGAGACTCGAAAAAGGTAACATTATAAGATACAAGGAAATGCTTGGAAGGGAAATGGTAGTAATGATATCCTTTTTGAGTATGAACTAACAAAGACACTTGAGGATCTAAGAGTAAGCTTGTCTTAACCTGATGTGAGATTTTGGACAAAGGCAATAAATCGAAGACATGAGAAGTAAAAGGAAACAACTCATTGTTAAGATAAAGATGACATAAAGGTATTTCACCCTTTTTGTGTCTGAAGACATTTTGTTGATAAGATAAATTTTAGTAAGTATGATGTTGGACCACAAGTACCTAC
>JAMKPZ010001520.1:0-41973 GCA_024699675.1 Amphibolis antarctica | reverse complement strand
ATTAAAAATGGACTTCATTAGTGAATCTTTGGACAATAGCATTGAATATTTGTATTTAATATCTCCAAACATGATTCTCAAGAGTCTTTGAAGTATTTCCTTTGTTAAAACTGAAATACGATCAAAGACCACACATTTGGAATTCATTGAATTGAAAAAGGGTCTCACTTGACACATAAAGAATTACTTCAAACAAAGTCATAATGAGAGGATAATGGCATTATTTCCATATACAACTGTTGTTTGCCACAACTTCATACTTTGGTTGCGATTTTTGAGTAAATAGGATGGTTTTCTTCATCAAAACAATCATAGGATTAGTGATCCTTTGGCAAGAAATTTGTGAAACATTGAGAGAGCTTTTAAATGCAACTACAATCATTTCTATTAGAGTTGAAATTGGTCTTGTTTGAAGTCGGTGCCATTGTTAGGCGAATGGTGACTTGAAATTTGTCTTGTTTTATTTTGTCAAGGACTTTAATAACATGCTTCTGTCATGATGAAATATCAAGTATGAAGACATCTCACTAGTTAAGAAACTAATGACATTGAGTTGTTGATATGTACTTCAAGGTATGTGCCAAGTTGTGGACATTGGCATGTGTGATTGTTATTGTGATCATAAGTAAAGCATTGGATCCTATTAGAATTTCAAATTTAAGTATATTTAGTCAAAATTAGGACATAAATGATGGACCTCTTCAGAAGCCCTTGTCTTGCACCCATTTTTTATGCGTTCCATTTTCTATAATTATCATTTGCAAGAACCACAATAACTCCTATATGATTCTCAAAAATCTTTGATGCATTTTTTTCTTGAAACTGTAATAAGATCAAAAACCACATGTTTGGAAATCATTGGATTGAGAAAAGAACAAATCGACGCATAACAAATTACTTCTAATGTAGTCATAATGAAGGGATAATGACGTTACTCCTGTATCCTACCACGATTTAAAACTTTGATTACAAATTTCATGGAACATTGAAAGAGCTTTCAAACGTAACAAGAATCACTTTAATTGGAGTTGATAAGAGAGATTTAGTCATTTGAAGTCAGTGTTGCCATTAAGCAAACAATGAAAATATTCACTTCTAATTAGTTTCATTTTATTTGGTCAAAATATTGTGTGTTTGAATTATGTTTTAAATGATTTTGATAGTTCAGTGTGTCATAAATGATCCATTTTAAATTCAAGGTATTAAAATGAAAATCATTCAAAGTTCAGAGTACTATCAAGAATCAAGAAATTTACTCCTAAAATTGTTAAAATTCAATTATTCCAAGGAAACTTGTAAAAGTCCTATGAAACTTGGATATTCTAAAAAGTGAATCTTTGCAAAAATGTTACATCTAACCTAAGAAACAACATATGAGAAGAAAAGCGGGAATAACCTCAAAGAGAAGAGAATATGAGATTGTTGCTTGTTACTGTTCATTAGTATCTAGGCATTATTCTCTAAAATATTTCTCATGTAATCAGGATGGTCCTTGCCATAGTTAGTATATTTTATGATTTTTAATATAATGCATCAATTTATGGCTTTGCATGCAACATTTTGAAGCATCAGGTATGATTTTTCCAATTGAAAATCAATGTATCAAGTATAATATGTTATCTATTTGGAAGAATCAAGTAACTTAGTTTTGAATTGCTTTTAGTTAGTTCTCTCCTTTTCATTGACAAGGCTTTAATATTGACAAAAATTATGCATTATTTTCTACTTGTAGGTTATGTTTAGCAGGCCAATACGTTGGATTTTGGCCCTCCATGGAAATTGCATTGTCCCTTTTGAGTTTTCAGGGGTTTCATGGTGACATTTTACCTTCATATTTTCCTTTTTATAATTTTTACCTTTTGCATGTGCATTCCTACTTTGATTCCATTTGATCTGCTTTTGGAGTAGCTTTTAGGTGTTGGTACTCCCAAAAGGTGGTTTTCCCATACCTATCCCAAATAGGATACATCATTTAATGTTTGAGAGTAGTTTGTTTCTTTTTGAAAGAGAAAATGTAAAGATGTCAACTTCTTCCAAAAGTTTTTAATAGCAAAAGCTGATATTTTTTCTAATATTGATATCAACTTCATCTATTATTTACAATGTAAACCACGAAATTATTATATGAAATGTCACGTATATACCTTGCATTTTCATCAAATTATGCATTATCAAATATTGTTTTGATACAATAAAAAAAGCTAAAATGTGTACATTGTTGGATAAATAGACCCAGATCCGGTTACCCGTTTACTGTTGTATATATATTCTATGTAATTAGTCTTCAGCAATACAAGGAAATACATTCTACATGGTATCAGGTTAGGTTTACCCTAACCCTCCCTACCCTCTCTCTTTTCCACCATCAACGTCGGTGCCCTGCCGTCTCTCCTGATGGTCTGCACGCCCTTCCACACTGGTGGCTTGCTTTGCTATCTCTCCTATCGGTTGTCTCTTCCTACGACGTTGTCTGCGCCGCCCTTTGCGTTGTTGTCTCTCCTAACGGTCTGCACGCCCTTCCGCACCGGTGCCCTCCTCCGCTGTCTCTCCTATTGACAGTCTCTTCTGTCGTATCCCCTGCTTTGAGTGCCTTGTTTTCAGTTTGCTTCTTGTTTCCCGTCGGACTTGCCTGCCTCAGTCCACGTCGTTCTATCTTCATGGAGATGCAGTCTTCCTCATGGGTTGGCAAGCTCACTGTAACAGGAGTGAAGCTCAATGAGATCAACTATCATCATTGGGCTAATGCGTTTGAGACTTTCGTCCTCTCTCAAATGCGTGAACATCACCTTTTTGGTGACCCTCCAAACTCCAAGGCTTTTGACTATGCGACTTGGTGTGCTGCGAACTTTGCTGTGATCTCTTGTATCATTAACAGTGTGGACGAACCCATTGCCCGTCTTCGTCCGGCACGTCATGTGTGAGAGACTCTTCGGGCCACTTATGGAGCTGACAACGGCATCGCTTGTGTCTATGAAACATACGAGCTTCTCCTCTCCCATCGTCAGGGGGAGTCGACTGTCTAGACCTACTACAGCTGTCTTCGTGCTCTACTCCTCTCTTTCTCACCAGCCTTCTCTCGGACCTCGCGTCTCAAATTCGCGGGTAGATCCTTGCTGCCGACTCCATCTCGTCCTTGCAGACGACTTTCAACCAGGTTCTTCAGCTTATTGCGGCGACCTCCAGCCCTACTGTCTCATAGACGTTTATCGACTCTTCTGCCTTGGCGACATAGGCGACTGCTCGTGCCGGCCTTCTCCCTCCTTCCCCACGCACTGGCGGTGCTTCTGGTGGCCGCTCGCACACTAGTAGACAGTCCTCCCACCCCCACATTTCGTGCATCCACTGTGGCCATCTGAACCACCCCTTCAATAGGTGCTCTTTAAAATGCACAAGCATAGCTTAAGAAATCACGTGTTAATATCAAAACACCAATACACCATTCATCCTTTCATCAATCATTTGGTCTTTTAACATCAAAACGCCTATGCCTTCATCATATGTGAACTTAAAAATTTCAAATGATATTTTGTTGATATATAAACTATATGCCTATCTGACACTTACTTAAATCATTATAGCCCTTTGAATATCAAACTTAAGTGTTCTAAAATTTAAATATACTTAATCTACTAACTTAAAACACTTAACCTGAATCAAATATTCAAGTGTTAAATAATTTAGCATTAAGTACCATAATATTTCTAGTTATGTTCAAATGATGATAAACAGATAATTAACAAATATAATTACAACTTCAAATAACCATCAAACATTATTAGCATTGTAATTAACCATTCATTATCAAAACATAATACTCAACAGTGGGTTTCTTGCTAATGAACCAATGTTCCAATTTAGCATGTGGAGAGATGTTCTCACTAACTGTATACCCTCATTTTTCAATTTTAATGTTTCATATGCCAACTGTGAAGATAGCTCAAAAACATTTATGTCTATATTGCTATACAGTCTATTCTTCTCAACATGTAAATTTGCATAAAATGCAGCTATTACTTTTTGAAAAATATCCAATTTACATGTGGTTGGTATTATGTCTAGAAGACCTTGAAATTGTAAGAGATCTTGAATATCTTGTAAACCTCTAAAATTAATAGGTCTTTCATAAATAATTTCAGCATGTAAAAATTGATTATACTTGTCAGGATAGTCCTTATTTTTGAAATATAAATTATCTAACAATATACCTTCCCTAGGAACCGAATGTGAAGTGTTTGAAAAATCTTCAACATTCTCTGTCTGATAAATAACTAATCTCAGGTTTTCTTCATTTGTTATAGGTGGAGTTTCTTGTTGCTCATCAACATATTCTTCTTCAATTTGCATAAGAGTTTCTTCTACTGGTGCATCACTTGAGACTATTTGTGGAATTTCTTGCTCCTCCATAATTGCTTCTGGAATTTGTACCACACGAGCTTCCTCCATAACTTGTTCATCAACTGAAATCTGCTCAGAAACTAGCTACTCTAGTTGTAAAGTCTGTAAAACTTCATCCAACCTATTCCTATGCATCAACTTGAATAGTTGCATGTAACTTATCTCTTTTCAGACTCTGTAAATAATCATCTAAAGTCTAATCATCTAGTGTTTCAGAAATATTTTCCTGTTCCTCTATATGAGCAGATGTAGCAGACCACTGCATCTTCAAATTTTTCAAAATATCTTCTACAGTGTCCATATGATCATTAGCAAGACTATCTTTCTCTATATAAACTATTTCTGGAACAACTGAAACTATACCATTAGCATCTTCTACACGCAGGAATGGGGTGACTGTCAGGAGAGATAGCGGTGACAGGGCACCGATGTGGAAAGGGGCGTGCAAGGGCACGCAGGAAAAAGTGGGGGACCGTCAGGAGAGATGGCAGGCCACGGAAGAGAGAGGGTAGGGAGGGTTAGGGTAAACCTAGCTTGATACCATTTAGAAAACTGTATTTTCTCATTAACTAAAGACTAATTTCATAGAATATGTATACAACAGTAAACGGGTAAACGGATCAGGGTCCATTTATCCAACACCCACATATGTAATTGTACTCTTTTACTCATGAATAATAGAGACTGCCTCACTACAATTTTAACAATCTTCCTACCATCTCTTCTCCATTTCATGATTACCACATGGCCACAACGGCTTGCTTTATTTGAAATTTAAAAACTGATTTGCATTATTCATTCATTTTTATTCCATTTATGACCATTTAGATCTATAACATTCTATCTGAAATGTCTCAAAGTTATTGCACTAGAAATAATGACTCGTGTATAAATAATGCAAAGTTGTCTTTTTTAAACCCTTCTAGCCATATAAGTATAGAGCATAGGTTCAAGCCTAGATGAAGAAAATTGGGAACAATCGTAATATTCATATCATATAAAAGTTCATTTCTTGAATTTCTTCACTTACATTTGCTGCGAGTAAATAATTCATAATTAGGTTGTATTCTCTGCAAGTATGATAATCATGACCCAATTGGGCTACATATGAGAGAGTTTAGAACAAACATTTTGGTATTTTAATGAGGATCTCTATACTCATTGGCATACAGATATGACCCCCTCCAATGAATTACTTTGGAGTGCATCTTATGATGTTGTCATTACTGAAAATTATACTCAATACTAAAGGTATTGCAATATATGCTGACATGGGGATTTTTTGAAGTTAAAACAAAACTTCTAATAATGGTAGATCAGAAGAAATGATGTTGACGTGCCCAAGCTTGCAGTCTCAATACGAGCTTGTTTGTTAGTATTATTAATTTACTGTTATTATTTCACTTGTTTGGTTGTTATTTTCTTTTATCTTTGTCATCATTATGGTCACCATCTTGCATTAGAAGTTGTACTCTATTATAAATGTTTGTTTCCAATAAAAGAAGGGCCTTTTACTTGCAATTCGTAAAAAAATTGATAATTACTTGTATAGCATTCATAAATTTATATTTATTTGTATGTCATTAAAAATTTGTAATCCTTTTTAGAATATCCTTACAATTGTTAGATCTGGAATAATGTTGGGATTCAAAATATCAAAAGTAAAGCAATGACTTTTTAGTGGTACACAAATAATTATCAATTTTGAATAGCATACTAGTAATTATCAAAGTTTTTGATGGCATGCTAGTAAAAATCCATAAAAGAAGTCTATTTTGCTTTGTTCCTTTTAGATCTAACAAAATCCTTTTTGGTGCTAGTGGAAATCTATCATGTGGACTCCGGAATTCTTCTTCAGCTACAATTGAGGTTGTTATTATCAAATAATTTTGTTAGTTCTTTTACATCCATGAATTTTTTTTAATTAACATCCCTTTGTCTATTTTATAAAGTTGGGGCTCAAGACAATTTGGAGTTGTGAATGAGAAGGACTAGGTCAAAGCCCTACCAATCTAACATAGAGTAGCAAGAATCACGACAGTCCTTTGCCACTGTAGGTGGCCACACTACAAGGGTCGTTATTGTCAAACTCTTGGCACCTCCCAACTACCAAGGTTCCAACCTCCTCTAGCCTTTCCTTGGTAGTTGTAGGACTTGTTTGTATACTACTTGTTGCATCCTAAGTGCTCCGTCCTTGACCAAACAATCAGCCATGTTTTTGCTCTTCCGGTATACATGGGCAAAGGAATGCACCTATTAGATCATATGCACTAACTGGTATCAGATGGAGTGCACTTGCCAGTAGCTACACCTTCCTGCTTTGATCATATCTACTGCTTCTTTTGAGTCTATTGGCGAATGTGATCAAGACAAAATGATTGTCGACAGTGGAGGGGACGATCTTCCCATCTATGTTAAGTTTAAAGAAATTTTCCTATAGTCTCTTTCATTGTATCCATTGTTTCCTTGGGCCTATTCACGGGATTCCTGTAATTTTGTGTTCAAGGATGATTTGCTCTGCTTTGTGAAGTTTTGGATGTTCATCACCATCCTTCATTTGATATTGGCAAATGATCCCTTTGTGTTGCCATACAGCCATACTTGACATTACATTTTTCTTTCCTTGTCTCCCACAACATGTAGGCACAAATCATCATCTGCATGATGGTTAAATTATTACCCCTACTATATTCAAGACCACCAATTGCTAGCCCACCTATCCTTTACCTCAGTTGCAAGCATTTTGCCAAGCCAGTTCCTGCATAGAGTGGTACATTCTCCCATAAAAAATATATGTTTCTCTGTTTTAAGTCCGTTACTAATACTGCAACAGGGACAACTTGATGCCAACTGGATTTCCGTGTCACTTTTTCCTCTGTGGAAACTATTCTGGAAATAGCACCAGATAAAGAAGAAAACTTTGGTGGCTAGGTGACTATCCCAGATGCCTTTACTCTAGGTCTTCAAATCCTGTTTTCTCCTGGTGGCTTGTCAAGCAGTTTTAACCCTAAGCTTGCCATCTTTAGTCCAGACCCACACAAAAGCATCCTCTGCCCAGCTATCCTTTACCTCAGTTGCAAGCATTTTGCCAAGCCAGTTCCTGCGTAGAGTGGCCCATTCTCCCATAAAGAATATATATTTCTATGTTTCAAGTCCCTTACTAATACTGCAACAGGAACAACTTGATGCCAACTGGATTCCTTTCCTCTGTGGGGAAACTAATCTGGAAATATCACCAGAGAAAGATGAAAACTTTGTTGGCAAGGTGACTATCCCAGCTGCTTTTACTGTTGTTCTTCAAATCCCGGTTTCTCCTGGTGGCCTCTCAAGCAGTTTTAACCCTAAGCTTGCCATCTTTATTCCAAACCCACACAAAAGTGTCCTCTGCCCAGCTATCCTTTACCATTTTGCCAAGCTAGTTCCTGCACAGTGTGGCCGATTCTCCCATAAAATATGTGTTTCTCTATTTCATGTCCCTTACTAATACTTCAACAGGGACAGCTTGATGCCAACTGGATTCCCATGTCTGACCTTTTCTTCTGTGGGGAAACTATTCTGGAAATATCACCAGATAAGGAAGAAACCTTTGGTGGCAACGTGACTATCCCAGATGCCTTCACTCTCATTCTTCAAATCTTGTTTTCTCCTTATGCCCTCTCAAGCAGTTTTAACCCTAACCTTGCCATCTTTAGTCCAAACCCAAACAAAAGCATCCTCTGCCTCATTGGCATTCTTCAGCATGGTTAAGATCTCTCCATATAAGTGCTCAAACAGATTCAGCTCCTAACAATATCATTGTTTCTATTGAGATTGACTACTATGAGGTTGTCCTAGCTTCATTGTATTTGCTGTTGTTGCCAATTCTTTATTGTTTCTATGGTGTTGGTTCAAGCATCTATGAGTTGGCTTCAAAAGACTAGACCACAAAGAATCTGCAGTCATTATGGAAATGAAGGGTAAAAATGAATTGTTGTTTGTTACTAATTACAAGGTTACATATAAATACATCAGACATAAATAGATCCTTAAATGGATCCCTTATAACTAGATTTCTCACTCCCCCTCAAGCTGGAGATTATATGTTGGGAATGGAGGGAGAGGTGCCAACCACATTATTGTTGCCTACCAAATGGGGGTTGTTGCCATCATGTGATGTTGGACTCCATCTTCATCTCCAATGGTTCTTGACATCTTCCTTACATTTTAAACTTTCGTTCTAATATAGTCTTCCATGAATTCCACCACGTTTTAGCTAGCAACTTGGGGATCTTCAGGATGAACTTCTGGTCACCCATCTCTGTCTCTGCCAATAGCCTCGTTGCCAACTAGTAGTTCACATCAAAAACATGTTTGTTTCATCTCCTAGTAGACTTGGTTGTCTTTAGCACATCTTGAGGTCTGGTCTATGAATTTCCCCTTGTTTTGGTTAAGAAAATGGCAAAGCTCTACGTGGTAAATTCTGGCCACTCACAATCTGTGTCATTGACCACGTTATGTGGTTGGTCACATGTCTCACTGGTGGGTTCTGCAAATGTTGCTGGTTGTCAAGGTTGTTTCATGGATATTTGACACTGTTGTTGAAAGTTGCATCGACAGTTATCTGAAGCTACATCCCATGATTGCCTGCAATTGTTCCTAGGGTTTTGTCAACTAGTTGACCTAATGTGTTGGTGAGTTTTAGTGGCATGTTGTTTGACAAGTTTGATGGCCAATAATCATTGGCTTGGCCTGGCTAGCTGCTTGTTGCTTGCTACTAGTGGGTAAGTGTGGCTTGCCTTGGTTGGTGTTGCCTAGCTTTTGCATATATATTGCTTTGCATTGTTTGACCTCTCCTAGCTTGGTTGTCCTTGGATAGCTTGAGTGTGTGTTGCCAAGATAATGTGCCATGGCTTGTCTTCCATAACGAAGATGAGTCTCCCATAACAAAGATGAGTCTCCCAACAACGGATCAACCTTGAAGATAAGACAACCCAATTATTCAAATTAGATGTCTCCCTTTTGAAAACTAGTAATTGTTTTTGATTTATCTATTATATGCTTGGGTATATTCTTTGCAGTGATGAGGGAACTCTTCAACTTATTAATATTTTATCTAGTGGTGAGTTGGCATTCTTCTAAGAAACTCATGACTTTTTGCATTGACTTTTTTTGGCCATTAAGGAACTATGTTAAGACGTCATTAGCATATAAAATGTGGCAGGTAGAAATTTCGGCTAATCTCAAATAATGAGGTTAACCTATCTTGCTAGCACCAAATGGCTGAGGTCATGACTTAATACTTCCTCAAATAAAGTAAATAAGTTGAATGAAAGTGGATCCCCTTACCTTAAGCCCTTGGCAATTTTGAAAACTAAAGCAAATGTTCCTTATATTATAACTACAAAGTTGTTATCTTCAATGCAACCTTTTACTAGCCTAATCCAATTTTCATTAAAACCAAACCTTCTCAAAACCTCATAAGGAAAGTTTTATTCCAATCTATCATATGTTTTTTCCATGTTATGATTAAGATAATGTCGCCTCCTCCATGGCCTTTATCAATCCTCTGAACTAATTTTTTAGTGATAGCAATATTTTCATAAATGGTTCGGCCTTAAACAAAATCCCTCTGTTTGTCAAAGATTAGTTCGCTGGGAAGAGAAGCCAATATAGTGATCTTAGCCACAATTTTGTGGCTAACATTGTATAGATTTATTGGCCTGTAGTTGCAAAAATCCTCCTTGTTGTCCATGATTTTTCTCTGCAGTTATCCATAGAATTCAAAACAGCCCTGGGTAAAAAAAAGGTAATGTAATTGTCAAGGTTTTAGGTTCATTTTTAACTGAGATTGTCAATATCACTTAATTCCATTGAAAGATAAATCAAGGTATTCTATGAAATTGGTTACAAAAAATTAACAATACTTGACATAAGCCATTCTATTATTGTGCTCTATGGTATCACCACTATGAGTTGTATTCATTTAATTTCATCATTTATTAGGTGTACCTGCCACCATATGAAAGGAACTTCCGCTATTTCTTGATCACTTTATTCTATTGTCTTAAATTACTTGCATGACATTTGAATTGAAAATTATCTCTGTTTTAGGTAGGAAGTGCAGAAGAATATGTGGATGCTATGAAAAATGCAGGAATTTTAATTCAAGTTGAGGTATGCATTACTTTCACATTTGTTAGAATAAATAGATCATCATATGGGTCCTAAATGAACACCAAGTGTTAAAGTCAAAACTCTTCAAATTAATCACCAAGTATCTTAAGGTCAAAACACTTCAAATCAACTATCAAGTGTTTTAAGGTCAAAACACTTCAAACCTACCACCAAGTATTTTAAGATTAATACACTCCAAACCAATTGGTATTTTTAGGTCAAAATACTGCAAACCAACATTGATTCCCTAATCCCAAGGGAATCCCTATGTTTTTAGGTCCAAATACAGAAAACTAACATAATCCCTTAATCACCATTGGATTTGTGTGTTTTAAGGTCAACACACAATAAACCCACCACTTAATCCAAAAGAAGTGAAACTTATATTTTAAGGTAAAAACGTAACTGACAATCTATTACATACTTATAGAAATTAAAATTACTAACACTTACAACCTATTTGAGGTGTTCTTACTCTAAGGAAAGGAACATGGATTGGAAAGGTTGTAAACTATAAGATCTTTAGGCATTGAGTAAGAACACGCTTGAGAAATGTTGCTCGGGTTGTAAGCAAATTGTATCGGTATGCAAGTTGTATGTTTTTTAAAAGTGATCAAGAATATTTATTGTATCATTCTATAACTATTTTCAACAGCTAATTTTTCTTCCAATGGCTAGGTTTAAGTTTACTTATTTGAGGCCAGAAGACACTATTCAGTGACCCGAAATATTCTAGCTGGATGACCGTTGGTGGTTTGGAAGGAGTTTTTCAATAGTCTGAAAGGAACAACCAGTGGTCTAGAAGGGTTTGACTGCAGTGACTATAAGGCACTTTCAGTAACCTGGAGATAAGCATTGGTGATTCAGAAACCTGTCTAAGGGATTATCAAATACCTGACAACAGAAGTCAATGGTCTGTTCTAGGTAAGATGTGGGTACACTCAAAGTCCAATTTCTTAGTCCTTAAGTTCCTACCATCTAAATGATGATCTTCTTAAATCTAAGATTCCTAAGGATCTAGGAGGGTAAATTCCTTCCTAGAGAGCTAAAGCATTACAATATAATAACTCTAACTAATAATAACACATGTTGATCACCTGAGCTCCTCTTTCAAATGTCATCTCAAGCAGCACTTTCCCATACAGTGGAGTTGACCTTCATCCTATTCTTCAAGTAGCTTTCATCCCACAAAAAAAAAAAAAAAAGTAGCTATTTTCATCCCGTTCTTCACTTTTTGCTTAATTTTTCTGTGTACCTACAAATTTCTTAAAGGAGATTTAAGTTTTGAATCATCAAAAATACACCTTTAGCAATGTGTGACTAAATCTACTTACAACACTACTTGGGATCCATATTAAGATCCATTTATTCCTAATAACATATTATTTATGTCCTTGTAGCTTTTATATTTAGAGGCATTGTCTTTACTAATGAACAATAATTCAACTTCCACTGATTTCTTTTGTTCTAACATGTTCCTTAGTCTATAGATTTCATTTGATGAACTGAAAATGCATCTTTGTGTTTAAGATAATTCTCAACTATCTTATTGATGGTGTGTTGAATCCATGTACATGGAGTCTTAGGTACCATGTATTATTAGTAATGAATATTGTACTATGAATAGAGGCATGCTATGGTAAAAGTTTGCTGACCCTTTGGAATGTTAATCACAGGAAAGGAAAAATAAAATTCTGAACCTCTCTACGTTATTGGCAGAAAGTGTTGGTGGACATCTTATTGTAGATAGCTTGCTACAGGAGGCAATATCTAAACTTTGTTTCCTCTGTCATTATATTTTACATAGTTATCAGATGCTAAAGTTGTAACCTACAGGTTTCAAATCTTGTTGAAGCACCTGTCCCAATACTTGGAAAGTTTGATGAATCCTTCTTAGAGCTTCCCAAAGAGATATTAATCTTGGTAAAAGATGAGAATTCTTTATATGTTTATGTATATTGAATAAGGATGATTTATTCTATCATGGCAGTACATAAATCAATCCAACATCCTATTAGAAATCCTCTTATTGCACTCAATTTCTAGTTTTATCAGTTGCCAATTTAGGTGATTCTTGTCATCAAAGGTAACATGTTTATTTTTGTACGGATAACTTCATATTTTCAATGTAAGAATCCTGTTAATAAACTCACTTGTCTAACGTCTTCTAGTTGTGTATTCGCAAAATGTATTTGGTGCATGGTCTAACATCAAATTTAAGGATGTAACCACAAGGTCATGTGTATCATGTAAACAATAGTTTTACTCTCCCTGTGCCAGTCAAATTCTCTTGAAAATTTTGATTACACGTAACCAAGACCTGTAAAAATGTATAATTTATACATTTTCTGTAATTTTATACATGTCCGTGCAGGTTATGCAGAAACACCAGAAATATTTCCCTATTACAGATAGATCCAGTGGCAAGATACTTCCATACTTTGTTTCTGTGAGATTGCTTCTATTTATGTTTTCTATGATATACCTTAATTTTGTATTTTTCTGTACTGTAATGGATAAGCAATTGTGAATTGATTCTAGTTTATTTTGTAGGTGGCAAATGGTTTCATCAACAAAACAGTAGTACGAGAAGGGAATGAAGCTGTTTTACGGTATATTTTATACTAGTGAAAGCATGCATAAAGTTTACATGTAAATAGTTTCCAATATACAAAAAGGTGTTGATGAATGATACAATCAATATATGGTAGTATCGTTTTTGGAAATAGCTAATCAATTTAACTGTTTGAAATGTCTGTGTACCTTCATGACAATAATTGGAAGAATATTTCAAATGTTGAATATGTGAAGAAATAAGAAGAAGATGATGGTGGAAGATTGGATTATACTCATTAACAAGGATAAAATCGTTTTACATAGTCTCACATAGACATCAATGTGAGACTAAACCCACTTACAATAGAAACCCTAATACTTAACTCTAACAGAATGCAATATAACTCAGGTAATGGTTTAAATGTGAATAATGGAAATGAGAATAAAGTGCAGCTCAATCCATGATGTTCCCACTAATGTGGGATCTAGGGATTCTACCTCAAATCAACTTGGCAATGGGATGGTGACACACCAACTAAAAGTTTAGATCAACAAAACAAATGGAAGATGGTACCAATGGAATTAAGGGTAGATTGGTGAAATGGAGAGACAAACTACAGGCAGCTAGAATGAAGGCAGAGATTGTCCTAGCACTTTACTTTCTCAATTTTATTTTTCTACACCTTCCACTACATTGATTGTGACCTGTACTCTGTTGCATGTGTTCTCATTGGTTGCCATGAGAAATTTGTGATGATTTCAAGAGAGAAAAAAGGAAACAACTTGTCAAGATCCTAAGAGAGGCATTTGACAAAAGCAACACATCCAAAAGCTCAAGGAGTTAAAGGAAATAATTCAATTTTTGGTTTAAGATGATGGAGAGGAACCTCTCCTCCTAAAGGTGTTGAAGGCATTTAATTTGTCAAGAAAGAAACTATAAGAACAACATCAAACTAGAGGTATGGGGATAAGTGATCTGATGTAAAATGCTAAGAAAAGAACATATAGAAGACACAGAAAAATGATTTTTATTTCAGCTAAAAATTGTTTTAATAGATGAGACACTAATTAGATGATAAGAGTACCTGACGTTTGGGATGAGACACTAAAGTTTGTAATCTAGGAATTATCTACAGAAGTAATAGAGCAACACTGATACTAGTACCTAACAATTGGGGTTATGGAATTTTTAACCTGTAACTGAAGAATTCACTTATAATCTACCTACGAGATGTTCACCATGAGAATAGTAGGCTATGAAAACTTGGTAGTGACATTAGCCTACTGTAGCTTGCCAAACTTATTCTAATAGCCTTTCTTATTACAATGTTGACAATGTGTATTCTAACAAGTAACTACCCCTACAATCACCACTTCTATGGCCACGTCTACGTGATGATAAGGTTGCCAAAGAAAAACTAATTAGAAATAGGAGAGGTTGATCCATTAGATATCCACATGACTAGCAAAATCTCTAAATTAGGCATTTTTCTACGCCTAGAATTTCTCCTCACATTTGAGCTAAGATTTCTGGATTCAAACTAGCTACACATGGAAGCCATTCAAGATATGAAAAGCATGCCCAAAGATTAAAGGTGAATGTGTACCGGAAGGGGTGGTAGGAGGACATAAAAAAATATATAAAGGAGTGTGACATGTGCCAATGAGTCAAATATAGCAACACCACTCCAATTGCAATGGATATTAGTGTAGACTTCATAGAGGGGCCACTGTCATCATAGGAGAAGACAATAGAGAAACAACTAGAATATTGGATCATTAGATGGAGAAATGCGGGAACAAGGCAATTGTAATGGTGTTAATCCAATGGGAAGAAGGCATGGAGTTTGCTTTGTGGGAAGATTATTACCAATTGGTGATTCAATTCACTAACCTTGAGGAAAAGGCCTCGTCAACAACATGGAGATGCAATGAACTAGTCGGTGTTAGGTGCCCAAGATAGAAGAACCAGTCATCTATAAGAGCAATGCTTGTCATTTGAGAGGATAACTCGATCATTTAGGGAGTATTGTCAATTGTCCAAGAGGATAGTGTGATTACTCGAGGAGTTTTTTTTTTTTTTTTATAGACAAAATGCCCCACAATCTTATTCACATCAGGCTGGGGCCTCCTGCAAAAAAAAATTGAGATTTGGAAAGTCGAAACCCCATAGGGAAAAATACAAGGAAACCAACAGAAACAAAGTAAGAGCAACAAACTGCAAGTAGACAAGGAAAAAAGAGGACGTCGGGTGCCTTGGACTAGTGGAGATTTGGAAGTTCCCATTGGTCCACATAGAGGAGGCCTCGAACTCGAGGTGAGCACTATTGGATATCCTTATAGATCTTATCACCAACATGGAAAGCCATCTATGCCACAGCATTCGCCACCTGATTGCTTTCCCTCGGGATCCAAGAAACACTAAAACAGCATCTCACCATCGCCAGAAGGGGAAGCCAAACCTGAATAGATTGGTGGTGAGGACAGTAGTCATGATCCAAGGCTAAACAAAGGATTTGAGAATCTGACTCCACCACTAGCTAAGTTGTGTCCATCTCATGCTACTCACACCTATGGAGGCTATATAAAAGTGCAAGAATTTCTACATGAAGAGCATTACAAGCCTCACAATAATCATGCACCATCCATTGTAACTTTCCCTCCTCATTATGGACCGCCGCCCAAGTACTACGACCAGTCCTTGAGAAAGCCACATCCACATTTAGCTTGAGGAAAGAGGTCATAGGCCTTTTCCATGCAATCCACCTTGGAACGATACTAGTCTCTCGACATACTTACATACCTGTGTGAGAAAAAAGACCAATAGCTATGCATACCTTTCGGTGAATGAAGCCAAAATCCCAATTCGCATTTTCCATGATGACGTTGCTTCTAGCTTTCCAACATTCCCAAAGAATTATGGCCACCACAAATTTCAAGAATCTGCATTGACCATTCCTACCATTGTATGTAAGGCACGTTCAAACCCACCTTGACCATTGGCCAATGCTATCCACTCGAACCTATAGATAGTTTGAACACCATGCATGAAACAAAGTGGCCCATTCACCCTCGAAGAAGAGGTGGTCGCCGGAGTCTTTTCCCTTAATCATGGAGTAGCAGGTGCAAACTGAAGCCAAGGCCACACCATAGTGCATGAAAAGCTCATCGGTAGGGAGGACCCACCATCCCCAATGCCATAAGAAGAAAGAGATCTTGGAAGGGATATAGGAACACCATAGACCTTCATTCCAAGGCTGATGGTCCCCCCACTCCTTAACCCAATCACACGCATCCTTGTGGAGAAAAGGCCATCCCTCCGAGCAACCTAAACAAACCTGTTGGGTTCGTCCTGGATCTTTCGCAAATTAACTTGGAGCTCATCAAAACAAAGGTTAGCCATGGACTCACTTAGGTGCGAAATATTAAACCGACTCAAGTCAGCAAGGCTACAGCTCCTAAGCTAGGGATCGTCTAGAATCCACTGTCTCCAAGGGGAGATGTGTCCTCTACCACCCAACCACAACATGTGCTTAACAAACCTGGACCAAGCATAATGGAGGCTGCGCTAGAGGGGAGAAGCACCTACACAAGGGAGGACAACCTCACCGTAAGCTTGATGAACATAATCAGCCTAGATGCTTGTACCATTCTGGACCCACCAAGCCATTCTCATTTTGAGGGCAAGCATCATGTCCTCGAATCACCGAATGCCCAAACCACCTTCAACAAGAGGTCTAGTGATCATGGCCCAATTAAGATAATGTTTGACCCTAGGAGAGTTATAAGACCATAAAAAGTTAGCGTAGAGTCTATTCAGTTGATTAATAACAGTTTTAGGAACATCATAAATGCTAAGGACATGTATGGGCATAGCAGATAGAACATGTTTAATAAGGACAAGTTGGCCCTCGAGTCTCAAGAATATATTAAGCCACCTCTGGAGCTTCCCAGCACACCAGGAAACAATATCGTAGAAATAAAGAGCTTTAAGACAACCCTTGAAAATCGGAGCCCCAAGGTAAGTAAAAGGAAAACTTCCCTGTTGGTATCCTATTTCGATTTGAATCTGTCTAACGCAGTACCTTGGACTCTTATTGGAGAGAAAAAATCGATTTTAAGTTAGTTGATCTTCTGGCCTATAGAGTCTTGGTAGGCTCAATGGATATTATTGCAATTTCAGATGTTCCCAATGCTGCTATAAAGAAAGAGAAGAGTATCATCAGCATAGAGCAACTGAGAGCAGTGAAAATTGGGAGCCTTTGTGATAGGGGATAAAATGGCTCGAGTGTTCAAGCGACTTGAGGCCCTTACATAACAATTCCTCCATAAGAATAAAGAGATAAGGAGAAAGAGGATCCCCCTGTCTTAAGGCCTAGAGAGCCGGAGAAGAAACCAGTCGGAAACCCATTAGTAAGGACTACAAAAGGCACATCCTCCACACATTGTTTGATAAGATGGAGACACTTTGGGGAGAAGCCAAACTTCCTATCACCCTCTCGCAACCATCTCACGTTAGCCTTCTGGCTAAGGAAAATATTTCGTTTCTTGTCATTGTGGGCTAATTTAGTTTTATAAAGTTAATCATTAAAACAAATAAAAGGATTAAGAACCTGATGCTCAATCCTCGCAAGAGGAGAGCAAGTCAAAGGAGTTGTTGGCCAAGCGAGATCAACCAAAGTGTCATTTTCGCAGTTCATATCGTGATCCTCTACTCTTATGGGCGACCGCCTCCACTATACCCTTCCTGGCGGCAGGGGACCAGGCACTCGGGTTGCTTACACTTCTCGTCTTCATCCGTGTAATCCTCAATGAGAGCCCAATTCAGATCACAAGAGATGTTTGTGCCCTTTTCAATCCCAACTATGCCACAATGGGATGTCCCCACATCCTTAGCCAAGTGACCAACATCGGGAGTAGACGCATGAGACTGCACAGCCCCCAGCCCATTGAAGGCCACTTTAGTAGATTGGGGTTGTTGGTGCCTAAACGAACACCTGAGGGCATTGCATTGGTTGTGCTGCAAATTCCTCAGAATTCCAGTGAAAACAGTAAATTCAGGGCATTGCATTGGCTGTGCTGCAAATCCCCAACCCTTACAAATTCCTCAGAATTCCACATCTTGGAATAACCTGTGCTGATTGGAGTTACTAGTGTTACCCTTCTTTTCACCTAAATGATGGTTGAAGTTATTTAAGAGAATAACAAGCATATGAGATTCGAGAAATAAGTTGAAAGTTAAAATATCAGAGTTGCTTCTTTATTTTACTGGAAAACAAGGAAAACAAGAAGAGAAAGAATGAGGTGTTAAATCTTCAAGAAAATCGAAACAAAAAGGTATGCTACTCAAAAATAGTGAGTAACAAGGTATTGGTGTAGAAAGTGTTAAACACTCCCAGCCTGCCCAGTATAAGCTGGCATCCTCATTACGATTGGTGCACAAGTTAACTAAAATGCAGGGTGAACTGAAAGGGAAGATTTAGTCGTACGATTAGGAGTTTCTCGACATGTCCTAATTCAACTAGTCCCAAAGCGAAAAGGGAATATAAGAAGCTAAAATGTAGCCACTAGGAAACCGGTAGACTCAACCAAAGAATGGTGAATTCATCCTGGGGCCATGCAAGGACTCAAGGGAGTCAAGTCTCGGAGCACTCGCTAGGAAAACTAGTAAATTCAGCTGGAAAATCGATAAATCTATCTAGGGGCCGCACGAGGACTCAAGGCGTCAGGTCTCAGGGCACTCACCGAGTTGGCGGTAAAAAGAGGCAAAAATACGATAAATCCATTTGTGGGCCACACGAGGACTTAAGAAGTCAGGTCTTGAGACACTCGTCGAGATGGCAGTAAAAAGAGGCAAAAATCCAATAAATCCACCTGAGGGTCGCATGAGGACTTAAGAAGTTGGGTCTTGGGGCATTCGCTGAGATGGCAATGCACAAGCGGGCATCAGGCAGTGGCGCAAAGGAAGAAAAAAATGGAAAAACATAAGGGAAGTCCGTCAGCCATAGCGAATTTCTACCCACCTTTGGTCGAAGCCATGGATGACCAGGGAAAAAGGAAAACTCGCAAGCGACTTTGAAAACACAAAACAACATGTAAAGCCATGAGATGGGAGTGATGTCTTGCTCAGGCAAACTGGTTGCTTAATGTAGCAAGGAAAATGTCCCTACTCAAGGAAATGTTAAAGATATTCCTCCCTTACCCTAGGTGGTGTACATGTAAAACAGGAAGGAGAGGGGGACCGAGGGTGATCCCCGAGGGAGGAATGAGCTTCTCCTGGTCGAAGCCATGGGCGTTAGGGGGATAACCTGTAGGAAGGTTGGGCTGGAGTTGTCACCGGTGAGCTCTCTTACACAGACGGTTGACTGTTGATGAAGATTAGTAGTTGGACGAACAGGTAGTCACCGTTGGAGAAGCTGGATTGCCTGGACACTCGAATAGCAGCGGAATCGAAGAGTTGAACCTCTCCCTAGTGGTAAAGGGAGGACTATTTATAGGCTAAGGTTACAACGTTTCACGAAGTTGGACGTAGGAAGGCCAAGTGTTACGCACGTTACGTTGACTAGGTGACGGTTGGGCTCGCCGCGCTCCTAGAATCGTCTAGAGGTGTTGGCACTTTGGGCCAGAATTCCACCTCCTCTGCTGTAGAAGGCCAATGCTCGTTGGTTCGTTGTAATGAATCTTCAAGCGCTCTAGAAACGACCAGCGCAAAGGGGTGGAATTCCGCTGTTTTGACGGAATTCTATCATCTTTGTCACAGAAGACTAAAGATTTGTACTTGTGCGGTCAATTGCTTGGAGACTGGTTTCATGCCTCTGAGAGGCACATCAAGAGCAATTGGTGGGACCAGACATTCGTTGTATAGGTCGGAAGCCTACCCACTTGCCGTCGGACGACTGGTCCATTCTGGGACTGGTGTCTCAACCACAATTCTTTTGGAAGGTGCATCAGAAGTGGCAACAAGATTGGACTTATGCCTCTGGAAGGTACATCAAAGATGGCTAGAAATTGGACTTATGCCTTTGGAGAGATGGACATCTACGACGCGATAGGAAAGCCGACTACTAGGGCAGCGGCTACCAGAGCTGGGTGGTGCATTACTCCCTCTTCCACCTTGGGAGGAAGGGTTGGCGTCCACGGTAAAGACGTAGCTGGGTATCGGCTACCAGTGTGTGGTCGGGTCAAGGTAGGGCAGTGGCCACTGGCTGCATGAGCCGGCCGGTGCATTGCTCTCTTTTTCACTGTAAAAGTTTGCGAGTGTTACCTTACAACTGACCGTAACATTACGAGTTTTATTCTACGGTCGGTCGTAATATTACGGGCTTTACTTTACGGTGGGTTGTAATACTACGAACCTTACTTTATGGCTGGCTCAAACAAAAATGGAAATGTCGTTAACCAAGCGTTGATGAAATGAGACTTCCGCCTGAGAGGTCTAGCTTTCGGCTGAGATAGCTGGCAATCGGCCCGAACTTTCAGGGTGCCCTGGCTAGCACCTGTGAGTACAACACTTAACTCGAACCCAAATCGTGAGGTGTCGAATGTTTGACCTAGACTAACCATGATGTCAACTGCATATCTCCAAATATGAGAGGTCAACAACTGGCAAAGCTTCCAATCCCATGGAGTTGGTAGCACCAGCCATTGACGAACTGGGAGACCCACGGTTGAGGCTTGAGAGGAGATCTAGAGAGAATGTTTGATTGTGTCAAAGACGATGACTAAGTCGGTGGCCACCACAGGGTCGTCTCCTCTAGTTGACGGCGAGCTGGAAGTTGTAGTTTTCCGTTGACTATCGGTCTTCACTCTCGACAGAGTAGCTTAGGGTGTGGCTTCCAGTCTTCTGGGAGAGCTTGGAGGAACCAAAGGCCCTTACGTTCCTTCCCCAGGGGAAGGAGCTCTTTGTTTCAACGAAACCTTCTGTGTAGCATCATCCTCCATTACAGGCAAGGCCTACGAAGAACCTTGCACACAACCCTTTTCCGTAGGCACCTAGCTAGGATCCACCGTCTCCAACACAAGGGAGGGGTCTAGATTTGCAAAAAGGGCATTGGGATTTTTGGGTTTGTTCTGACAGTTGTGTCATCGGACATGCACCCACTCCTTCCCCCCCTCTACAGGGTCACAATCGTCGAAGCCTTGAGAAGGGACATTATGAACCGACGTTGCTACACCTGCCTAAGGATCCCCACTAGTCCCCGTTGGACGGATTTGATGGTACCATGGGGTTGGCAGAGCTTCCAATCCCATGGGGTTGGCAGCACCAACCGTTGACGAACTGGGAGACCCACAGTTGAGGCTTGAAAGGAGATCTGGCGAGAATGTCCAATTGGTGTCAAAGGTGACCATTGAGTCGGTGCCCACCACAAGGTCGTCTCCTCCAACCAACGGCAGGCTGGAAGCCATAGTTTTCCGTGGACTACCAGTCTTCACTCTCGACAGAGCAGCTTAGGGTGTGGCTTCTGGTCCTTTGGGAGAGCTTGGAGGAATTGAAGGCCCTTGCATTCCTTCCCTAGGGGAAGGAGCTCTTTGTTCTAATAGAACCTTCTGGGTAGCATCATCCTCCATTATAAGTGGGGCCTCTGAAGAACCTTGCACATGATCCTTTTCCGCAGGCGCCTAGCTAGTATCCACTGTCTCCAACACAGGGGAGGGGTCCAAATTTGCAGAAGGGGCATTGGGATTTTTGGGTCTATTCTAACGGTTGCGTTGTCGGACATGCACCCACTCCTCGTTCCCCCCTTTTGCAGGGTCACGAAAGCAAGAGCCTTGAGAAGGGACGTTATGAATCGACACTGCTGCACCTGCCCAAGGATCCTCACCAGTCCCTGCTGGACGGATTCGGCAGTTCTCCTCTTGGTGCCCTATCCAACCACAAGCCCAACAGTACTTCAGAACAAAAGGGTAGATAGCCTGCTATTCAATTATTTCTCCTCCATGGTTGATGATAATCGAGGTAGGAAACTCTTTGGAGAGATCCATCTCCACACACAACACAGTCACGCCCGAACGAGTGAAGTTGGAGACATCCCTATGCACACAGACAAAGTTTCCAAGGAGGGCAGCAATCTGCCGCACAACGCCAACTGCTTGAAGATGGGCTTTGAGCTTCAGGAGATGAACCCAAATGGGAACAACCGTCAACTCCACCCTAGGTTCAAACATCGACATCCAACGAAAGACCGACATTCTTCGCCCAACCACAACCCAAGGATCCTTCACCAAAGCTTTGGTGAAGTCCTCTTTTAGGAATTGGAGGAGGATGTGTCGAGGATCGATCGCCGCAGGGAAAACAGGGCCAGACAGTGGGATTGCCTGTTTCACCATCTCCAAAATTTTTTGGAGTTCTAGTCTCCTTCCATAAAACCTCCCAACGAGGGTCCATTGGAGCGGTTCTGCCAAGCCCTTAATCTCCTCCCTCAAGAAAACACACTAAGGAATTCCATTGATGAAGTCTGGCTAGTGCATAGGAAGCTTAGGAAAAGTCAGCGACTGGAGATTTGGGCACATGAGCTTTGTAAAAGATCGGATCTTGGGGCCGATAGCAGGCATCTTTCGAGAGGGAGCACCTTTCGGCACACCAGTTTCCCCTATCGAATTCTCGTTCCCTAGATAGTTTGACATCAGAGAAGATAGAGGGGATGAGGTCGAGAGTCGTTCTTGGCTCTAGCGACCGACACCGCCATCCCCCGAGAAGCAGACGAACTGAGCTAGTAGGACAAAGCCCTCGCCAGACGTTGCTGCCGCTCGCCAGAGAAGCTCAAACAATAGATCAAGAAACACCTAGGAAATAACGATCGACGCTCTAGTGATCCTCACTACATGTGTATATATATGTACTATTGTTTATTGAGAAACCCTAATCTAGCTTTTGCCCCTAATCCAACTCATGCAAGCAAATATTCATGGAAAACATTGCTGTCAAATTCCTATGCATTTTGTTTTTTATACTATCTACATGGTATTACTAGAAGTATAAATTCATTAATATGAATCCATCAACTAGCCAATTTTAGATATAACTCTACATGTTATTTGTCAAGCATTTTTTTCTGTTTTTAGCTTGAAATTGAAGCTTAAAGAATATTTTTACTTTATTGTGCAGAGCCCGGTATGAGGATGCAAAGTTTTTCTATAATATGGACATACAAAAGAATTTAATTGATTTTCGGAAACAGCTTAGTGGAATCCTCTTTCATGTATATGCTTTTTGCTTTCCTGTATAATAACATTATGTCGTGATCTATTTTCCCTCTTAAAATCTTTCTTCAAACAAATGCTAACGTTAGAAAACAGGAAAAGTTAGGAACAATTCTGGATAAGACAACACGTATTGAAAAAACTGTATCTAAATTAAGCATCGCTTTCGGAATGGATGAAAGCATACTTCTGGATGTTCAGAATGCTGCAGCATTAGCCATGTCAGATCTTGCCACTTCTGTTGTTTCAGAGTTTACTTCACTCTCTGGAGTAATGGCACGGCATTATGCTCTCAAAAGTGGTTATTCAGAGCAGGTATGTGCATGTAATAAGTTGCATTTGCTTCCAATTCCTTTTCTATTTATTTAAATGTTGGTGCTCAAAAGTTCCTCTGATGTGAAAGATTGCAGAGGCCTTATTTGAGATTGTGGTTCCAAGATTTTCTGGTGATGTGATCCCTAAAAGTGAGGCGGGAATCATATTGGCTATTGCTGATAGGTGTACCTCTTACATCTTTTATATTTCTTTATTATAAATACCTACCATTTATCTTGCCTCCAAGTTTGAAGGCTTCATGTGCAACCAGCTTCATTTTTCTATTATGCTATAACATTGCTATGTATCAGCTGAAAATAATATTTTTGCCAAAGCTATTTTTGACTTATAAAATTTTGGTGGAGCATAAGTTTTTGGAATAGAATACTAATAACAATAATTTTTTCACATACGCTAAGTAAAAATATGCATTTGTTGTTTGACTTGTATCTCATTTGATGAAGTAGGATACATAGAAAAGAATTTGAAACAAGATAAGTCTGTATGGCACATACCTGCATAAGGATGTGTTTTCTTACATATCCTCTACCAATTATTTTGTGCTCTAAACTTGGATGTTTGTGTGTGAGGAATGTGTGGTGAAGTGCAAAAACTAAAAGGCTACTAGTTTTCTTCAATGATAAGATGCGTGTTAGAATGTTCACTCATAATTTCTAAAATGCTAAATTCAGCAAGGGGGCATTTCACAACATTTGCATATGGAGTGTATGATGAGGAATTTTCATGTATGGCATTTTAGCATCAATTAAAAGATCATTATTTGGGACTGTATGCTATTGATTCATGTATGATTGTTTTACATCTATAGACTCGACAGTCTGGTTGGCTTATTTGCTGCTGGGTGTCAACCAAGTTCTACAAATGATCCATTTGGTTTGCGAAGAATAGCATACGGGCTTGTAAGTTACGCTTCTCTTGCTTTTGTATTTGGTTCTGTTGTTCTTGCTAATTCTTTTAGCGTTCTTAAAATCTTATGCTTTATTTACTCCTTAGGTCCAAATATTGGTGGAGAATAACATGAACTTGGACTTCAGATGGGCCTTGAGAATAGCAGCAGAGGTCCAACCAATTGAAGTTAACTCCAATATTTTAGAAAACGTAAGAGCTTTTTTTCCAGTACCATGACTCCAATGCAACACTTGGTATGATGAAATGAAATCCAAATGGAATGAAATGATCAGTGGAAATAAATTATAGAAGGAATGGAATAGAATAATTGTCTTTCATCCCTATTTTTGGTATGGGGAGCAAAATTTTCATTCCATTTCACTGTTTAGTCTATAATAAGAGTAGAATTCGACTGAAATACATAAACAATAAGCTTTCAACAATAAAAAATATATTATAATTTTTTGAGAAAATATTTTTCAATATGGACAATGAATCATATCACATTAGCAATAAATATCATAAAAAAATCAGCATCAACACCAAAAGCACCAAAAAAGTTCATATCCCGAAACAAATCATCGTCACAATATTCAAAAGGAGCTTACTAATAAAAAATAGAAGATAAACAATTAAAGGATCAATGAACATCACATAAAACATGCATTGTGCGGTATGGTTTAATATCACTTTCTTTTGGGGATTTTCCAAACCTGCATGATGTGGAGCTGAGATCCAGCATGCACATTACTATGAGATGACAATTGTAGGGTTGATGGAGGAGGCAGTGGAACTCTTGATCAGCTGGATGCAGAGCTCCTGTTTTGGCTGAACAGCAGACACTCAGAGTGGTAGCATGGGTTCTTTCTCTGGACAGAGGTCAGAGGAGGTAAACATCTGATGACATGGAATCAATGGGGGGAAGTGCAGGAGGAAAGATCAATGTTGGGGAGGTTGGGAGGGTATTGAAAAGGTCAAATGAAATAGGGAGGAGGTTTCAATATATGAGTTGTTGAGTGGAATGGAATCAAATTCTTTTCCTTCTAGAATGGAATCAAATTCGTCCCTTGAATGGGAATGGAATGAAATTAAATAGGACAAGTCCAATCTCTTTTTGTACCAAACATAAGAATTGAATGGATTCCTTTCCATTCCCTAACTAATTCTACGCACCAACAAACACTACATACTTTGAATACATATATCCATCATCTCTTCCTTTTTCCATCAGTGTATGCAATGAACTACTTTAAATGTAGGTACATCATTTTGTCTCACGGAGATTAGAGCAGCTTCTGGTATGTCTTCTTCGCCAACATTTATTTGTTAAAACTATTTTAAACTTGTATTTTTTTGCTTCCTTATTTTTTGGACGGTTTATAAACAGTATATAGTTTTGGATGCCTAATGATTGCACTCAACTTTCCTGTTTTCTCTAGGTTGATAGAGGAATAAGATCTGAGATTGTCCGTTCTGTACTTCTAGAACGTGCAAATTCACCATCAATAGCAGCAAAATCTGCAATAAAAGTAAGGAGCATGATTGTTATAGTTTGACGTTTTTGGTGATTATTGCAAGTTCAGTAGACAATACTGAAGAAGTTCTCATGTTTTCTTCAATGATTTAGTTATCTTACATTAGAAACTCAGGTGCAAATCAAACATGGATTTTAATGATTTCTTACATGAAAGTATTGCAAATATAGTAATAGCATTAAAATATTGACCTAGCAGGTCAACAGAAAAAATAATTTACATAAAAAGAAAGAGTTCGATCAACAATCAAGGGCGTTATAAGCACAACTAGCAAAATTCAATGTGTTAGATCAGAATTTTCCATTGAGCCCAACCTCACTTCATGTACAAGGTAGATCGAAACATTAAATAACTATTTTTTTAAGAGCTAACTTTTTTTGTTTTTTTTTTTTGCAAACTGTAAATGGGTTAGGGTCTCAGAAAAATGATGTAGCCATTCCAAGCAAATTGGAAGGCCCCAAAAAGGGGAGGCCCTAAAAGAGGCACAGAAAAGAAGAGGGCCCAACATAAGGCCGAAAAGGAAGAGGATCCCAAAAAAACCAACAAGGTTCCGGGAGACAAAATGGGAAAAAAAATTAAAAATTAAGTGGCATTAGGAATATATTTCTTGTTATGTTGAAGATGATAATGATATCCCTTCCACCTTGTCTTCAAGCCCTTTCAGCGTGATTTGTTGATAGATGTTGATGTGATAGCAACATCAGAGGTTGAATGATCGGGGTGAGGGGCTCATCTTCAGGTTGTTCAGAATTGGAGATTTCTAGTTCTAGTATGATTTGTTCATTAAGGTGAAATTTTTCATCTGCACCTGTGGGTCAGGATTGCCTGCTAACGAAACAATAGTATCCTGTAAAGAGGCAGGATGGAAAGGTGTGGCTGTAGTGGATAAGTTGTAACTTATTATTTCTCATTATTTTCCGCCATTTTCAAGAGCACAACACCCCCCACCCCCCCCTTAGTTTGCTATTAAGGACTTTTAATGTCTTTGTTAAGAATTATTGCAACACAAGAAATAGATGAAAGTAAAATATTATTCATAATATATTATTTTCTCTTACACTTCTCCTTAAGTTGAAACATCTAGCTTACAACAAACTCAAAAACAATTTAAAAAATATAACAAAAAATAATAAATACATAGAGGAATATAAAAAATCAATTGATGAAGTAGAAATACTTGCAACAAATGGTAATTTGAGAACCATATCTCAAAAAAATAGTAGAAACCATCAGATACATTCTCAGCCAGAAAACCAATTGTTATAGCAGGAATAGCAACAAAGGGCAATAATTTGAGAACTGTTATCTCAGATAGCAATAAATTAACCATCAAATACAATTTAAGGTAGTAGAACAAATAGGCAAATGTGATCTATTCTTAGGAAATAGGTAAATAGATATGATCTACCCCTAGGAATTTTTAAATATTTTTTTCCCCTTTTTCGACTTCCACCACATTTTTAAACTTATTTTTACTTTCATTTTTCTTCTCTCTCCCCCTCCCTTTTTTTCCTTTTTTTTCTTTTCTTTCCTCTCTTTCTCTATGCCTTTTTTTTTTCTTTTTCTTTCCTTTTCTTTTCTTTTTCTTCTCTTTTCCTTCTTCCCTTGCTCACAACCTTCTCCTTCATCCGCTCATCTCTCCCTCTACAATGCTAATGGGTTCAAGCAATGATGAGCCCCCAAAGCTTCCTTTTCCACTTATCTACAATCTTTAGAAACTTGGCATCGATAGTTGGTAGTACATCCCCATTTCTGTAACAATGGCGTGATTCTTTGCTTCAAAAACCCTAGAACAAGAAGACAAACAAAATATGAACAAAACATACTGCACAAGGATGGCCCTAGCAATGGTGGAAATGAATAGGGAGTGACATTTTGGAGAAGATTCAGTAGTCTGTTAGATGGATTTTAGTGTCTTGTCAAACTAGTGGCAATGGCTAGAGGAGAAACTACAACTAGGAGATGCACTTGGGAGCAAAGATTGTTGGAGATGATTCAACAACAGTGGTAGGTTGACAGTAGTGGTTTTGGTCAAATGAATATACTAGTGGTGGTTGGTCGGTCATGGGGAAGATGAAAATGGAAAGGTCTTGGTGGCAATAGACTAGGCTAATTGACATGAGAGAAAAAATGGAGGACCGGCAGATAGAGGAGTGGCCAATGCAAGAGGGGCATCAACAGCCTAGAAAGGGCCTAGCAATGGCGGTGGTTGGGAGAGAGGGTGTAAGTAGAAGTTTGGAAAGTGGTTGCCTGGATAGGTGCCAACAGCGCTAGTGGTTAGAAGGAGGGCAACAGCTAAGGTTTCCTGACTTCCTATCTTAATTTTTCATACTTTTAGACTCAAAATTTAAGCTTTAATATCATGTTGGAATACAAGGAATGGGTAAGTCTAATATTACTCACAAAAAGACATAAAACTTCTATATATAGAGGCTATACAAAGAAAACAAATGTCATTTAAACAATGTGGGACTAAATCCACAATGCACAAATAACCCTAATACATTATTTTCTCTAACAAGAATGTTTTATGATTCACTTATTTACTTAGTAGTAGGTTTTCCTTAGAAATGTCTTCTATTGGTATTCCTAAGTTATTCACTTATTGAATGTTCCACATTGGGAAGCACCTATTGTCAAGGACTTGCTCTTGTTGCACATGTGTTTCCCATAGAAGTTGAACTCTTGTCCCATCCTCTTTATCTATTAAAGTTATTGGGTGCGGCTAAGACCCATGGTTGAAAACTTACCAGATGGACAGGTTCACAAATACAAAGTTTAATTAGTTACCAAATGTTTTACTAAACATATGATGTTAACATTTTTTGTAAATTTTCAGTAATGGCTTGTACGAGCTCTATTCAAGTAATTTCTTCTGTTGCAGTAAACAAAAACTGATCAATGTTCTTAGCTAATGTTAGGAATACCTTCTTCAATGTTGATCTCTAGGAGAGATTTACATCAAGCAACTTTCAAGATATATTCTTCAAGGGGATGGTTTCATGCCACTCTCTGCTAAGTGTTCAAAGTTCCTTTGTATATTAGGGGGTAGTGGGTATTTGGGGTCCCTTAGGTGGGCCTAGGGGTCCCCGACAACGGCTAGTGGCCATCGAGGCATATTGAGGATGACATCTGCTGCCCCCTCTGCACACACGTCTTAGGCAAGATTTCGGCATGACGAATGTATGGCGGTTGGTGTTGTTGGGCGACGGGTTCTGCAGTCTGTCATCTGGTGATGTTGAACGTGGTACACGTCGGTCTTTTTTTTGTAGTGGTTTCGTGATTCGTAGGTTTATAAATTAAAGAAGGCTAATTATGGCCTTAAAAAGCCCACTAGAGTGCTTGAAAAGTTTGGACAGGTTATTCACATCATTGGTCTCTGTTCCATGGGTCTTCTTGAGAAAACTGGTTTGCTTGGTGGTAAGTAGATCCATAATCCTATAAGTGTAGGACTTATCCATTTCTTGAAGGTGCCCAAGTACAAACACTTGGCAAGCTCATTTGTCTTTCTGTGACAAAGTTAAACCTTGCCTTTGCAGTTGTCATGGTGAGCCATTTTATATAGAAAAAGTCACTAGGATGCTACCATGAAAATAATTGAATATATAAAGGGATATCTTGGTAAGGGTTTCTTGTTCAGAAAGAATGGCCACCTATGAATCAATCCATACTCCAAAGCAAGCTATGCTGATAGCAGAACTGATAGGAGGTAAACATCTAGTTACTGCACATTTCTAGTAGCTTATCATGTCTTCCTCTGACATGGTAGAGTAAGAAGTAGAATGTTATTTCTAAATCTTGTGTGGAGTAAGTCTCTTCCTAGATTAAATTTGACAATGTCCTATATATACCTAACTTTTCCATTAATTTATTATCCATTAATACTATGACTACCCAATTGAAGTTGCTCTATGACCTTTCCTTTTCATTTTAGTTTTTAGGATTCTAAATAGGGAAGATGATTGGTCTGACGTATAAGCAAAGTAACAAGGTGTACCTACTTGTTTGTGACAAAATACCAAATGGACTATTGGCTTTGATGTCTACAACAAAGTTATCAATCTTACAACACTACCAGTTAGGTCATCCCTCATATATGAAACTTTAACAAGCTCTTCCATGGGTTTCAATTTTTCCTTTCAATTGTGAGTTTTGTCAATTAGGTAATTGCACCTGTATTACCTTCAAAAATCAATGCCTAGTGACCAATTAGAGTCCTTTCAAACTTCATTGTGATGTGTGGGTCTGAGTCGTGTATCCCTTGTTTCAAGTCGTAGGTATTATCTAGTATTTATTCATGATGACTCTCATGTATCTTGAGTTTTTTGTCAAAAGATCGACTTCATATAGTTGATTTATTCAAATAATTCTAAGCTGAAATTAAGAATATCTTTTCTAATACTCTCAAAATTTTGCATACAAATAATGCTCTTAAGTTAGTACAATAGGAATTTCAATTTATCTGTTCTTTCCTTGGAATTTTACATCAAATTTCTTACCCATACACTTCTAAAAACATGATGTGACAGAAATAAAGTATAGACATATTCTTGATGTCACCTACATCATTATAGATTCATAATAGAGTATTGAACACGTTTTCCTATCTTAAGATCACATATGGAGAAGGGGAGAAGAGTTATAGCAAGAGGAATGGGATAGTAGGGGCTTGACAATAGAGACTAAACAATGGAGTGAAAATTTGGAAGTAATGGGAAGAGGCTGACTGACGACAACACAGTGGTGGAGGGTTGAATGGCAATAAGCCACAAGTGGTGTTTAGGGGGAGAGTGAGTGGTAGATTAAGAGACGGGAGAGGGGTGAATGGCTTCGACAGAAGCAAATGACACTAATGGTGCCAACCTTAATAAGGCCACTAGTAGTGGTGGTGGTTGGGAGGAATGTGTGATTTGGGTTTCCCTTCTCCCTATCTAGATCTCTCACCTTTATTGGACATTTTTCAAAACCTAAGCTATGATATCATGTTGGAATATAAGAAAAGGGTGAAAGTGAAATGTTATTCATAAGAAAACATAAGGACTTTGTTAGAATCAAGTGAAATAGGGAAGTTTGATATATATCATTAACAAAACATAAGACCTCTATTTATAAGGACTACATTAGGAAAACACAAGCACATAAGTAATGTGGGACAAAACTCACACATAAATAAACGCCTAAAAACTTTAATATATTATTTTCTTTAACATTCTCCTTCAAGATGGAGGATTCAATTTGAAACAAACTTAGTAACACAATAGACACAACAATGCAACATAAAAATAAGTACACATAAGAATCATGTAGAGGAGAAAGGCTCCAATCTAGTAGAGGCAACAACTACCTATCAGAAAAGAGAGGATGAGCAACAAAGATCCAGTCTCAGATGAAACTGGACAACAAAAATCTATGCAGGCAGAGTCAACACAACAACACAATCATTTAGACAGTGAGCTCACACATAGAAGGCATAGAAACAACATGTAAAAGCGTGATCCATACATACAAACAATCAAATATTGGTTGTAAGGGGTAGCCTTTTGCAACATAGTGGTTAGATGGCACGATTGTCATCATCGTCAACCACACTAAACAGTTTATAAGGGATGCTGCACAACCCTAGAAAAGGGTTGCATGATGAAAGATGTGAACTACCTTCAGAATATTATTTTTTATTTTTTGCTTCTAACTTTTTTTCTCTCCTCTTTTCTCCCCATTTGACTCATTTTTTCTTCTTCCCCTACCTTCTTTTCTCTTACTTCCTTTTTACTCTTTCTCTTCTTTTTTCCTTTCTTTCCTCTCTCCTTACTCTTCTTCTTCTCCCATATCTACAACCCTAATGGATGCAGGTGGCAATAATGGTGGTGTTGAAGCAAGAGAGAGGAGTGCCAATGGCATGCAACATGGAAGATGGTTGTGGCTCCTGCAAAAAGATGAATATTAGGCCTCACCAACTGATGCTATTCTAGAGAGTGAAGAAGTGGACCATGATCTTCTAGAGCATGTCTATGGTAATGAAATGGTAGTTCATGGCGTAGGGATTGTTGGTGGGAGATGAGTGCATGGCTCTTGGGCTAGTGGACAAGAGGTATAGACAAGGCCTGTGTTGACTATAAGAGGGGCAAGCAAGAGGAAGGGAAGAAAAGGGTTGTGCCACCATTCACTATGTCGAAAAGGGCCATATTGGAGCTAAAGGTGATTTCCAAGCAGGTGATGTTCATCTGGAAGTTTGTGGTCACCATCTTTCCACTATCAAAGAGGGAAATTTCTATTGGAAGTAGGGGAATGTGGAGAGTGGGATTGAGAAACCCTTGTAGTCAACACAATAGTATGTTGGTAGGGTTACAACAAAAATAAGGAAATGATCTCAACATGTTTGGGGGCACCAGTGCCTTGAAAAGTGGCTGACAGAGGTGGTGGTTGGGAGGAGGGTGTGGTTAGGCTTTCCCTCCTCTCTACCTTGGTTTTTTTTCCCTTTGAGCTCTCAAAGCCTAAATCCTCATACCATATTAGAAGAAATAATATATTATGGTTTTTAGGTGTTTATGTGTGGGTTTAGTCTCACATTACTTGTGCTTGTATTCTCCTTATATAGCTTCTATATATAGAGATCTTGCTGCTTATAAATGAATATATTCAACTTCCACCTATTTTCTTGTGTTTTTACATGGTATCAAAACAAATTCAGACATATCCACCTATAGATACATGTAGACATAAATAAAGTGACAAGTGAAGAGGAGTATTGAAATAGTCCCATATTGGTTAAAATGAAGATTGAACCTTGGATCATATAATGATGGATCCTTTCACTTATGGTTAATTGGTTTTTAGATGAAATTTCAACAACCTTTGTTGATAAAGGCTACATAAAGAGAATAAAAATTATTTAAGCAATGTCCTAAAACTTTAATACATTATTTTCTGTAACAATGGAAAACATGGTCATCTTCAAGTTAAAATTTACTTTGACTTTTGTTATGCAAGTGATAAAGAAAATAAATAGTCTACTTCTAATATTTGTATGTAACATGGGAGACAATCTAGTCACTTGTAGCAAAAAACAACATATGGTTTCTTAATCCAATGTAGAGGCTAAATATCAATCATTAGCTCAAATAACATGTGAAATTATGTGTTTGAACTCACTCCTACAGAAGCTCTGATTCATTGTCAACACTCTTATGGTTATGCATTGTAACAACCAGTTTGCTATCTTCATTGTTAATAATCTCACATTCTATGAAAGGATAATGTATGTAGAGGTTGATTGTCACTTTGTTCAAGATATGATAATAAGTTCTCAATTTCCACTCCATACACTATCTTTATGAAAGGCTTGAGTGTGGGACTATTTAAAAATCTTTGTACTAAGTCATGTAAGTTTGACATATATGCTTCAATAATCAAATATCCAATTATTATTGGATATCTTTCTACTCACCATATATACTTTGTAACCCTCTCTAGTGAATGATGATGCCTCTTTTTCACCCTAACACAATAATTTTGTCTCTCTTTCTCTCTTATTTTTAGAGGTCATGCTGTTAGTTATACTCAATCTGGTGCCTTATGTCTCAAGAATGTGATCCTGATTGGCAAATTTGAATTATTGAACCTGTTAAATAAAAGCTTTTATTGCTGATCAGCATGTCAACTTGTTTTAGATGGAAGCCTTGTCTAAAGGAGATTTCTTTCCAAAAGTGATTGAAGCATATTCTAGGCCTACCAGAATTATCCGTGGGAAGGATGTTGATGTTAGCTTAGAGGTAAGCTCTATTTATTGTTTACCTGATTATGTTTCTAACCATTGAAGCATGGAAAAAATGTTTGGTAAAGCAATGTAAGATCTTGGTCCATATTCTTACTAAAGGGATGAGTCCTTGTATGTTTCAAAATCTTTGTAACAAGTTGGGTATGATAAATATATACCTTCCAACTTGAAGGGGAGTGTGGAGTTTAGTCTCACATGGGTTAGAAGTTTTAGTCCTGTCTTTGTAACCTCTATATAATGAGGTTGTACCTTTATTTATTACAACAACAAACTCTTTTACCTATACATCACATACCTAATGTTCTGTAAAATGTGTCCATTTCCAAATTCGTTATTGAAGATTTTGCTTGCATACCAACAAGAATTATCGGATTACTTGTATACCACTAAACTTGTGTGTCACTACAAATTTTTTTGATGAAAAGTAGCTAACATTCAATGGTTCACAAGTAAAATGTTAAATTCCTAGTGGCATACAAGTAAATGCCTTCTCATTCACTGTAGAATCTTTGCAATGTCTACTTGCATGTCATTGAAAAAAAAAATTTATGACGTAACTATTAGGATCGGATGCTACCACTACACCAAAAGTTTGAGTTGATAGTGAGTACTTAACATCTCCTTATAAGTAGTCAACAATACCACAGTCATTCGAGTGTAACTTGGCTCATTACTCTGGATGTGACTTTGCCATAACTTGGCCTCCACCACGAGCGAGCGATTGCTAGCCTGGCCTCGAGATACTTTAAGGTATATGGAAGCAAATGTTTTGTATTAAATACTAGTGATAAAAAGGATAAATTTGATAAGAAAACTATAGAAGGGAAAATGGTAGGTTATTCAACAAATAGTAAAGGCTATAGGGTATATATTGAAAAGAATAAGAAAGTTATAGAATCTATTCATGTTACTTTTGATGAAATCTTAGAAAATAAAATGGAAAGATTGATAATAGAAAAATTAAATGATCCTAAAACATGATAAAACGTAAAAATTCACTCTAAATCACCCACAAGAATTGATTGTAGGTGACATCAAACCAAAAGCAAAGTTATCGAGGAATGTCAATATTGTGCTTTTGTTTCAACTATTGAACCAAAGAATATTAATGAAGCATTAAAAGATGAATTCTGGATTAATGCTGTGCAAGAACTTAACCAGTTTGAAAAGAATAAAGTGTGGGAATTAGTTTTTTTTTTTTTTAAGAAATCTCTACCCTAATTTTATTCACTAGGCGAGTAGGTGCCTGCAAACCAAAAGTCAAAGGTAGACCAAAACCCCACTAAGGAAAAATCAAGCAACAACATCAAAGGCCAAACAAAAAAGCACAAAAATACAAGAGCCTACAACCAAAAGGAAATTCCAAGTGTGTGCCATGCCACCTGATGGAAGTTCCGGCCCCAAAGCAAGTAGATGCCACCAAGCATATCAACTACGAAAGTTAGGAATGCCCCATGCATCAAGCAAAATTGCGCTCCAAATCTCCCTAGGACAAGTGCCTTTCATCTAGATTTGTAAAGAAAGTTCTCTGTGAACTCAAGCATGCTCCAAGAGCTTGGTATGAAAGGCTAAGAGACTTTCTAAAGGGAAATGGATTTTAGATTGGTAAGGTAGATAAGACACTATTCATTAGAAGAAATGAAAATCATACATTGCTTATTCAAATTTATGTGGATGATTGATCTGCTGATGAGAACTTGGCTCATGAATTTGGAAAGATTATGCAAAAAGAATTTGAAATGAGCATGGTAGGTGAATTAGCATTTCTTCTTGGTTTGCAAATTAAACAATCTGAAAATGATATTTTTATCAACCAAGAAAAATATTGCAGGGAATTATTGAAGAGATTTGAAATGGACTTAAGCAAGGAGATAGGTACTCCTATAGGATCAACCAAAAAACTGGGTAATGATCCCAGTGGAGTTAAGGTAGAAGAAAGAAAATATAGAAGAATTATTGGATCCTTATTGTACTTGACTAGTAAACCTGTCATTATATTTAGTGTGTGTGCTTGTGCTAGGTTCCAAAGTGATTCCAAGGAATCACACCTAACTGCAGTGAAAAAAATATTAAGATATCTTAAGGCACTGTAAACTATAGACTATACTACCCTAAGTATGGTTCTTTAAAATTGGTATGTTACTATGATGTCGATTTTGGTGGCTCTAAGTCTGATAGGAAGAGCACCAATGGCATATGCCAATTCTTGGGCCAATCACTTATATCATGGTGTAGCAAGAAACAAAATTGTGTAGTTTTATCTACTACTGAAGCTAAATATATAGCTGCTACCCTTAGTTGTGCTCAAATATTATGGATTCAGCAAACCATGGAAGATTATGTTCATATTTTTCTAAGACAACCTTGTACTGTGACAATACAAGTGCAATAAACCTCTCTAAGAATCTTACAGAGCACTCTAGAACCAAACATATAGATATAAGACATCATTTTCTTAAAGATAATGTTGAAAAGAGAAAAATTAAACTCAGTCATATTGGTACAGAAAATCAATTAGCTGATATATTTATTAAACCTTTAGACATCCACCAATTTACTTGGATAAGAAGAAATTTGGGTATATGTAGTCTAAGTGATTTATCTTGACTGGTTGAATGATTAATGTGTTTGCAGAACAATTTCGGAATACCGATTTCCAAAATCAGATTACCAATCTTTCCCTAGAATTAAGTTTCAGCCAAGGATGGTAAAAATCGGATAACCAAACGGTTATCCGAATTATGTTTTGATTTTTTCTGAAACTCCTTGTTTGCAAAATCTTGTGTTTTAAAGTTTCTTTAAAATATTCTTATCCACAAATTTTTACATAGATCAACGGATTTTTCAGTCTTTTAAGATGGACTTTGCGTTTTTGATCAAAGTTATCATTCTAAGCTTCGTGAGCTAGAGGAAATTCCGATCTTGTAAGACGGAAATTCCATTTCTGCTCATCAGATGACACTCAATTTAAAAAGATAGCGGATATTCCGCCAACTTCTGTAGGAAATTCTGTTAAATATATAACAATCTCTATTTCAACAGAACTTTCACCAAATTCTATAGGAAATTCCATTAACTACCTCTAACTTGATCTACTATGCATCTTGTGAGGGGGAGCTTAGCTGCTATGTTTACTTCACTATTTTTGTTTTTACATTTATATGTGCGATTACTCTATTTCTGCTCATATCCCTCTTAAGTGCTACTTGAGTATTTCAGGCATCTATTCAGGGGATGTTTTGATTCCACCTTTTTTCTCATGTCAAAAAGGGGGAGAGCTCAACATTGCCGTGATTTGTGTTTTGATGTACTTCATACATTTTATTGTATGACATCATGTATGTTAAGATAGTTTTGAAAGTATGAAGAATGAAGGAAACTCACAAAGGACAAAGGTTTATAAAAGGTATCAACATTAGCTTAGGTCACACACTTAGCAATTAAGACCTTACATGAATACATTATAAACACAACAAACTCAGGGGAAATGTGGAACTTGATTCGGATATCCGATTGGTTATTCGAATTTCTCTGTAAAAGCCAGAATCTGTTTCGTCATCTGATTTTACCTCAAATTGTTCCTAGGTCAAATTCGGATATCCATTTTCAGAAAAATAGTATTCCGAATTTCTGCTTTTCACGAATTCGGTTTGTCAATTTTCAATTGGGTTTTTCGATTTTATTTCAGATTCTTAGCTACCCAGAAATGGTATTCCAAAATCAATTTTAGTTATCCGTTTTGACTCCAGAGATTTTTGGAACATCATTTGGTATTCCGAATTGACTATCCGTTCTAGAAAAAATATGATCGTTAGAAGAACATTATAATGATCTAGAAATCGTTATAACGATTTGATCCAGTCAAACTAGTCGTTTATGCCTAATTAACCTATAAATACCACTGTGATTAGAGCCCCTAAGTACCCAAGCTTTTTACATACGAACTTGTGCATTCTAAGGCTTTCATTGAACAAGTTTTCAATGTTCATTGATCATCTTTTGTAGATTTGCAAGTGTTTTTCTTGTGCTTAGGCTTCTTTCTCCTTTTTATAGAAAAACGCTCATACAAGCACATATTTGTGATTGGTTGTCATTTGGTTTTTCGTTGGTTTGTTGAGTTTTGACCTTAAGGGCTTGTTTGTGCACCTGGAAAATAGTTTTCAGGAAAATTTGACAAGCTGGAAAATAATTTCCTAGGCAAATCTGGAAAATAGTTTCCTAAAAAAAATTTTCTTGGCACTTATGCACGTTGCAGAAAATGTTTTCCTAGCGTTTGTGCACTTGACAGAAAATGAAGAAATTGAGAGAGAAGAGGGCTGACAGTTGACAACACAGAGGAGAGGGTCGACGATTGACGACACAGTGGAGGGATACGTAATAGTCAACAACGTAGGGATCGCACAAGGAGGGACACCGTCAGGATCATGTGAGGAGGTACGCCATCGGGATTGCGAGGGGGAGGGATCGTGCAAGGAGGGATGTCGTCGGGATCGCGAGAGGAGGGACGTTGTCGGGATTGCAAGAGGAGGGATGTCGTCAGGATCGCAAGGAGGAGGGACGCCGTCAGGATCGCACGAGGAGGGATGTTGTCAGGATCGCGAGGAGGGATCGTGCAAGGAGGGACGTCATTGGGATCGCTCGAGGAGGGTTGTTGTCGGGATTCGACCTCAAATCCTTGGGTTGGTTTAAGTGTTTGACCTGAAACACTTGGTTGGTTGAAGGATTCGACCTCAAATCCTTGGGTTGATTTAAGTGTTCGATGTCAAACACTTGGTTGGTTGAAGGATTCAACTTTAAATCCTTGGGTGTTGGTTGAGGGGTGTAACATTAAACCCTTGTACTGGTTGGTTTGGTGTTCGACCTTAAACACCTTTTGTAATTGATTAAAATTAGTGGATTAGATTTAGGCTCAAGCTTAGATAGCTTGGGAGTGGATGTAGCCTATTGGTAATCCTTGTGTTCATATTCTTTTACTGTTTTTTTTGTGCATATTTATCCAATCGACTACGAATAAATTTTTGATTAATTTTAAAATGTTATTCACCCTCCCTCTAACGCATGATCCGCACTTTTAGTAGCATTCAATGACATGCAGTGAAATGTTAAGTTTACAATGGCATGCAAGTAAATGCCCTTTCATTTGTTGTAGAATCTTTGTAGTGTCTACCTGCTAAAATAAAAGTATTATCTAAAAGTATTATCTAAGAATACACCTATCATTTTCCAAGTAGTTTTATACGTACCATTTGAAGCCTTCCTTTTTAAATCGTGCATTTAAACTGAAACATGATGTCATATGATGCAGTTTTGTTGATTGAATGATATATCTGAAAAAATTATAGGAAAATAATTTTTCATAGATTCTTTTAAATATTTATATTTTTAAAGTAAAGTGCTAAGATTTATTATGGAATGCTGCAAACTTTAAGGGGATTGTCATTCCTTTAGTGAGATGTCGTGAGGTATCTTCTAGTTTGTTGGAGATATGTTGTCTTGGATCTATGATATATATTATTTTCGTACTTCTAAAACTGACAAATCATGGGAAAGTTCCAATTTTGCTTGCAGTATTACCTCCATAAGTGGAAAATTATTTCCTAAAATTTACACCAGTATTTTCTCTTTTTCTCTCCTTGTTAAGAAGCACAGTTTGTATATGGGAAATTACTGATTGTGACACTTCACACTTTTAAAATTGAGTTTGCTTATGATTAGGACACGAGAATATTACATTGTAGTTTTATTTCTTGTAATTTTTATATTTTTCTGATTTCTCCGGGTTTGGTATTATTATTATTTCATTAAAAATAAATGCTTGATATTTTTGGAAAAGACTTATTTTATTAACACCTTTTTCTGAGGTTGTGTATTGATCTAAACATTGTGGGGTGTCCTACTTCATATATTTTCTTTTAACAGGTAAATCCAGATGCATTTCAGACAAATGAAGAAAGAGTCTTATGGAATACCTTTATGGGATTGCAGACGAAAATACACCCTGGTACATAGTGCATCTGTTGATTGTTTAGTTTGACAGTACATTTTAATCTGATCATAATAATCAAGTGTTTTCCATATCTTGATGTAAAAGCTGAAATATATATTTTTAATCCCATATCTGTGGGATCGCAAATGACAAATAATGGTATTGCTTATTGCTTTGTTTCTTTTTATAAGGTGTGGAGGTTGATGCTTTTGTTGAAGTATCTTCACAATTGATACAGCCATTGGAGAACTTCTTTAACAATGTCTACGTCATGGCGGTACATATTCTAACATTATTTTTCTGCAAATTTTGACAAGATTTTGTTATAAAATTTCTGGAATTTTAAAATTATCCATTATAGCATTGTAGTTTAGCAATATGAATGACACTTATTGAATAACATGACTCAAGTGGTGGCATATTAATCGTAGGCTTTGTATTTGCTTTCCATGAATAACGTTTGCCTTATGAAATTGGAACAATGAAGTAGATTATATAGGACTATGCCAAGTTTTGCACTGATCATGTTCATGAAACTTGTCTAAATTATCTTTTGATAACCATGATAGTGGTCATGCAACTAATATTGTATTTTAAATAAAAAATAACACTTGTTATGGTAAGTATTGGAAAGAAAGGGAGTAGCTATTCATATTATAAATGAAATCTTTGAAAGAGTGAACCATAATTAAGAGACTAAAAACTCACCTACCAATGGAATACCAAATCCAATCAAAAGGGAGATCGAAACAAGAGAGAAGCTAGAATTTTCCAAGAGAATGGTGATTCCAAGAATGGTGCCACATTATGATCAAGAGAAGTGTGAGAATTCAACCGTCCTCACAAAGAAAGAGGACAAGAGATGACCAAGAGCTTTTAAAGAAACCAAGAGACGACTAGGAACCTTAAAGAACCTAGAAGATAGTTGAGAGCCCTTAGGCAACCAAGAAGGATGTGCTCGTAACTTTGGCAACACATCCAAGCTTGCCATGGCTAGCCAAGCTTGGAGAGCAAAGCAACACATGGGAGAAACCAAACAATATAAAGCAACAGTGGAAAAGTTGGGTAACACTAGCCAAGGCAAGCCACACTTGTTTGTGCAAAGGCCACTATTAAAGTTCTAATGATGTAGCTGATGAAGCAAAAGAAGGCTATTGAATGAAGACTATAAAAGAAGTCTGTTGTGATTCTAAAACCAGAAGATGCAGCAGCCGTTGAAGCATGATACATGAAGATTGCTAGATGAAGTTGAAGAAGTTGTCAGGATGATGATATATGAAGATTGTTGGATGAAGTTGAAGTTGTCAAGAGAAAATAGATTTAAGAATCCTCATTTAGTGTTTTTGATCTTTAGGAAAACTCCTTGTGTTAAAGTCATTCTTAGAGTTAGAGCTATCATATAGGAAAATTTGGTCTTACATAAGTTAAAGTTTGACTTAAAGTCATTTTTAAGTCGGTAGATTTCAAACTTGCATATTGGGTCACCGAAGCTATCTCCAAACCCCAAAAGGCAGAGTTAACCCATCAAAAGTTGTCAAAATCAGACAAATTTTGGGTGGGTCATAATATAGGAAAATTTGGTCTCACATATTGTACAAGCCAGCAACTTTAACTTTAACCCATCAAAAGTTACCATCAGACAAGCCAATGACACAGGCTTAGGCGAGCCATCAAATATTCATGAAACACTTGATGGGCCATTGACACATTCTGCAACCGCCAATGACATTTGTAGATCTCTCCAGCGACCAACTGCATGACTTACTGGTGATGAGGGCATTTTTGAGCAACTAAAATGGTCCACTTGGTATTTTAATGATTTATCAACCAAAGCAAGGGAATAATCCAAAACAAATATGTAGTCATGAACCTTAGAATGTGTTGCAGATAACAATATCCATTGGCAAGCATAACATGCACGTTTTCAATGTAAAATACATGCCAACAATGAGGTTTATCTACAAATGTGGATAGTTGTGGACAATGTGGCAAACTTCAAGGGTGGCTGTATCAGATCAAAAGCTCAAGATGTGAGGAAGATGTCAAGACCTATTGGAGCTCGAAATGAGGTGACATCACAAGGATCTCATGCTAGCAACAGCCCATATCCAACAAGCGACTTGGGCACACAATAGTACATTGCCAACGAG